>CM051019.1:19066874-19136874 GCA_027704905.1 Muraenolepis orangiensis
CGTGGCACTGACTGCACTGGCCCAATGTTTGGTTAGTACAGTCCCAGTCTGAAGGCTGTCCGGCGCCGACGACATTTGGCGGGCGAGCAGCGCCCTCTAGTGGTGGTGGGGGGGGGGGGAGAAGACGTCGGTGTCGAGTCGATATGGGACGGATCAAAGTGCTGTGGACTGTGTTTTTTTTCTGAAGAAGATGGGTACCAACAGATCAGCCAAAAACCGCTTCAAAGCTCCCTTCTTGGCCATTAAAATCTATGATAGGAACACGTGCTAATAAAGACGAGACTTTTGATATGCAAATGATGCGTGTGAAGCGGCCAACACATCCCCAACGCTCTTATACTGCCCGCAATGTGCCGATCAGCAGGTTTAAAAAAGATAGACCTACTAAGGACTTTTTTTAAGAGACGTCTTCATGCAATGCATGCAATGCATGCAACATTTGGGGGAGTTGTGTTGGTGGGTTGCAAATACAGTGCGGCACCTGTATCGTCACCCTTGGCCTGGGAGCCGCAAGGTCGCCGGTTCAAGTCCCCGAAACACCAGGTTACTGCCTAAGTGCCCTTGAGCAAGGCATGCCCCCCCCCTACACTGCTCCCCGGGCAGCTGTATAAATAGCTGCCCGCTGCTCCTAATACTAGGATGGGTTAAATGCAGACATTCCTTTCGCTGTATACTGTACTTGTGCTGTACACTGACAATACATTTGAATATTATTATCAAGAACAAGTATCAATCCGTATTGAAATGTGTGGCATTACATAATGAATGCCCTGAAGAAGCGTGTGGTCGACCTCAGAGGCAACCCTCTCGAGTTGAGGTCAGCTGGGGGCATAAGGTTGACCTTGCAGTGTAACCTGTTAGATATCGACCTAAGAAGACTTTTTGCTTTGCTTTTTAATGCCAGAAAAGCATTCGGTGTGTGTGTGTGTGTGTGTGTGTGTGTGTGTGTGGGGGGGGGGGGGGGCGCTAGGCCGTTATTTAGTTTAAAAGAAAAGCCAAGCGAGATAACCTGCACATAATTCACAACGCATAGATTATTGCACATACAGTAAATGCATTGGATACGAATTAGCATTTCTAACATTCAGTCATAGTGATTTATTTTGAGGTGAGATAACGAATAAAGAATAGTTTTGTTTTTTTTATCCACATCATTTTTTTGGACTTTAATCTGCCCTATAGTCATTTATAGTCACAGTAAAAGCCACATATAAAATGTAGGGCCAAAAATCGAAGGGCGGATTTTGCACGATATAATAGCCGCCTTGCGTATCCTGCGTCCGTTGTTATTAATGCACATACATATATCAAACCTACTCCAATTTATTTTATACCTGTTATTATACCTGGTAGACAGTTTTTACATCCTATTTAACCACTGTACATTACTGTGCACTTTACTGTAACAATTGCACTCTGGTTAGATGCCAACTTCTTTTCGCCGTACTGTACTACTGTGCTGTGCAATGACGATATGAATCTAATCTAATCTTAATCTAGAAACGGTTGACGTTGTGATACATGATGCCAACGTCAGTGAATTATATATACCTAATAGTATTTGCAGTACGTTTCTGGGTCTACTTATAGTTCAATTAAATAATTAACTAATTAACCAATTCAATAAATGGGCTGAAAGGCAACATACGTTTTAGTTGTTTTAAGCCCGTGCTGTTGACAAAACTGAGGACATAGCAAACGGCCAGTGACATGTCAGCCCGTGAGGAACGCTGTTCCGTACATACGGTGATAAGGTCAGCCAGCAGATTCATGAAACTGCTGTCTTTCATGATGGGGAAAAAAAAAAAAAAAAGCACAAAGGGAATCCTTAAATAATTGATGACAAAATCATAAATTACTTTTCCGTAGCGCCAGACTGGAGAGAAATGAGACACGAGCTCGGGGCTAAAAAGGAGGAGAGAGTAAGGGTGAAGCTTCAATCCAAGTGATTTTAATTTTCAGAAAAATCACAAGTTCGTTGGGTTACCTGCCATGTTCACTTCAATGTAAGGGTTTTCAGAGTAGAAGACAGGCTTTCAACGTGTTACATGTCAAAGAGCTGCGGAACATAAACCGATGGGCAGAGCGTCCGATACACAGAAACGCATGTACGAACACACACACACACACACACACACACACACACACACACGCGCACGTCAAACCTTTCACACGGCCACGTGTGAAAGAGCCAAAAGCCACGGCTCGCAAAATCGCTCTCAATAATTAGAAGGTGAGACTCCCAACCAACAAAATAATAATAATAATTAGGTTTTGTCTTTCACCGTTTTATTAAGTCACAGAACAACATGCCATCGTACAAATGCATCTCGCCACTCGCCTCGGGTTGTTTGAACTGAAAGGTTATAGAGACTTCCCTCCCTCGTGTTATCCATGCTCCCCACCCCACTCTCCAAAGCCAGCGTATGCTGGAAGATCTCAGACACGCCTTAACCATATGGTAATCAAAAAAATGAAAAGAAAACTAAAGAAAATCGTAGAATCCCTTTGTGGTGAGGGTGAGGGACTGCCAGTGCACTTGTAGCCTTAACAACTACACTATTACTATGAAGTGCTTAACTGCAGGACACTTATGACGTAATGAGCTAAATAATAACAATAACAATAAAAAATAAAAATAATAATAATAATAATAAACTCCGATCTCGCTGTTGCAGACATTAATGTCGGAAGTGCCAAGAGAGCAGCTCAGTGATCGACACGATATTTCTAAAGAGAGTAAGGTTTTTAAGACAGAGGGTAAAAACAATCCAGTCTAGTTAGTTGCCGTACATCTGTCCTTCTGGCGGCTGAGGGAGCTTCATGTTCTCTTTGCATGCCATGAGGCGCCGTAGCTCTTCCAGAACCAACTTAATGCTAAAAGTACTTTTCCAATTGGCTAACATTGGCATGTTACGCGAATCCACCTGTGACCAAAACAAAAAACACAAACAAAAATCAACATGGTTTGGATTCAAGTGGTGATTCTTTCGAAAAACAGATGCTTAATTAATATATATTTTTTTAAGTATAATACTGGGCATAGTTTGACACAACAAAAAAACAACAACCACAGCACTCTTACAAAAAAACAATTACTTCAATAACTTCACTCACCACGCCGTTGGAACTGATCCCGTTCATGCTAATTTTCGTTACGAATTTAACAGTCGGGGCGATGTCTGGGTATCTCTGGCCACACTCCACTTTCAGACTGTATATCCTGTTCTCATAATACGACTGCAACACAAAGGGGAGCCCATTAGGAAGGCCAAGAACAAACTTTGCTGCATGTCAGCAAGAAATGTGCTTTAAAAAAATAAAATAAAAGGGATATCAAATAATTTTGTTATCAAATAAGTGTTATCCAGTGGGCCATTTTGTGTTTTGATCAACACGCTCGGGCTGAGCCGTTTTCATTTGGAATGCGAAAGAACGGCACAATCATTCTTTTTTTGTTAAAAATTGTTTCTATACTTTTTTTTTTTTTTACAAAAATCTTTATCTTTATTGGTCACATACATGTTAACACACACAGTGAAATGTGTTTCTCTGCATTTAACCCATCCTAGTATTAGGAGCAGTGGGCAGCTAGTGTGTATAAACAGCTGCCCAGGGAGCAGTGTAGGGGGGTCTGGTGATTTGCTCAAGGGCACCTCGGCAGTGCCCAGGTGTTTTGGGGACTTGAACCGGCGACCCTCCGGTTCCCAAGCCTAACAGACTGAGCTACTGCCGACCCCACCCCCAACCCCAAAAAAAAGTATAAAAGTGATCATCGTCAATACAAAAACACAATTAGACGAATGAATGAATAAATAAATGCATTTAATTCGTATTGCAAAAGTATTAACAATAGTGAACACTCATTTTGACATAAAAAGGCCTCCCTAAATAAAAGGTTTTTGTTTGTGAATGTGTTTTTGAATGTTCAATTCAAACAATCTTAAGTGCCATGTTTGGTATTTTTTAGAGTGGGGTGGGGGGGGGAAAGAGCGTCCTGTACGTCCACAGACGTGCGGCTTACCCTCGGTGGTCCGATGATCATGCCCGTCCACCGCGTGAGGGTCATGTCCTCGTCATCCTCCAGCCCCCAGCTCACTGTGCCATCGCTGAGGCCCTTCTGTCCGTCTTCCAGCTCGTCCAGTAGGCGGAAATTGCGGGGAACTTTGACTCCTTGGGGAGGTGCACAAGAAAGAAAGGAAGCAGGTTAGCGCATTGGGGTCAAATTGTCTTTTTTGAACCCCAAAAAACACAAACACTGGTGAACATTGGGATGTTGTTGATGCACCAATGCTGTTTTAAACCAAAATACTTGTCTTTTTTTTGGGTTAAAACACACTCGCAGACTGTGCAGTCGTTTGCAGATGGGGACATTTTCCATGCTTCCCCCACACCCCAAAACAGAATTATCTTCTCAACCACAGCATCATGGTTGAGAAACACTGTACTAGAAATTCAACGGTGTGTCAATCTACGGCCATATGTCTACTGCTGAGTGGCAACAGAATGTATACAATGTACGCATCATCGTCAAAAGTAATGGATCTTATTTTTTCTAGAACATTACATATATCAAGGAGAATAAGCAATATGTTGCTTCAACTTAAAGCTTCGAGCTTCTCCGATCACCCATATAAATGTATTGGCTGCTGCTCAGATCAGATAAAGGAATGCAAAGCACTATGGGCATTAAACCACCGTGAACACAATCACCGCAGCCCTAGATGTACACATCAGTGCAGGGCCACAATAACCAGGATATAGGTGCAGTATTGCATCATGACTGGTGTGAACTAGTACTGGACATTCAAGTCATTTAACAGACGCTTTTGTCCAAAGCGGCTTACCAAAGTGCGTTTCAACATCGGTACCAGAAGTCATCAGTGCATTTTCCACAGTACAATAGAACAATATAACTAATAAGCAACCCAATCAAGCAACCACTAGTGCTAGCAATATGCAAAGAGGAAGGTTCGGGGTAGTGCTTCCTAAAGAGGTGGGTTTTCAGCCTGCGGCGGAAGATGGGCAGCGACTCTGCTGTCCTGATCAGTGGGGGCCGCTCATTTCACGACACCGTATGGTGAGCACAGAGAAGAGCCGTGACCGTGTAGATCGGCCCTAGGAGCCTCTGAGTGACGGGCCAAGCAGACGCCCCGAGGTAGCAGAGCGAAGTGGACGGGGGCAGGGATGTAGGGCTTGACCAATGCCTGGAGGTAGGAAGGAGCTGTTCCTTTCACTGCCCTGTAGGCTAGCATCAGGGTCTTGATCTGGATGCGAGCAGCTACGGGGAGCCAGTGTGTAGAGACCGGAGAAGGGTAGAGGAGCAGGGAGAACTTGGGGTGGTCTCAACACCAGACGAGCTGCAGCTTTCTGAACAAGCTCCAGAAGTCTGATGGCAGACGCCGGGGCGCCAGCAAGGAGGGAGTGGCAGTAGTCCAGCCAGCAGGAGATGACAAGAGCCTGGATGTGCACGTGCGTTGCCTTTTCAGTGAGGAAGGGGCGAAACCTCCTGATGTTGTAAAGGAGGAATCTGCAGGAGCGTGTCAAGAATGACAGTTGCTCGTCTAGGGTCACACCCAGATTCCTCGCAGTCCGAGTAGGTGTCCCCACAGCATCACCAATGGTGATGGCCAGGTCTCCGTGCGGATAGCCCTTTTCCGGGAAGAACACCCGCTCACATCAATAGTAGATGTCAATTATGGTACACATGTTGTTGATGCGTATCAAGGAAACAAAATGTTGCCCATTTCAATGTCGTAAACTATGCAGAGAAACGCTGCTCCATAGACTGCTTGCATGACTACACCTTTGACCCATAACAAGTGTGTTATGTGTGTCATATGTTGTGCTTTTGGGCCAACCGTTCAAAGTAACACACGCACCTTTGCATGCCACTGTAGCCCAGCAGGGATAGTGTGAACTAATTCATTTAACAAAAAACACCGCCCAGAACCGAACACACACGTCGGCACAAGCCAACTCCAAATCTAAATGCGATGCTACATGTTTGATGAGTCAGTGAGAGCGAGTCAGGAAAAACAGAGCTACTGATTTGTTGATAGAATTGAATAGATCCCTCCAGCCAGTTCACCGAGAACAGGTAAATCAGGCTCCTCACCTCCAACAGACACACTGACATAACACATTACTGTTGCCATTTGACATACAGGTGTGTGTGTGTGTGTGTGTGTGTGTGTGTGTGTGTGTGTGTGTGGTGTGTGTGTGTGTGTGTGTGTGTGTGTGTGTGTGTGTGTGTGTGTGTGTGTGTGTGTGTGTGTTAAGGGTAATGAACAGAAAACCTTAATTAAACAGAAAGGTCAGCTGTAATCATTTTTTTTCCCTTGAGCCGTTTCAAGTCTTCAAGGCATAAACATGATAGATATTTAAGTAACATTTATAAAAAATTTAAAAAGCTAGACTTTTTTTGATGCCACTCGGAACTAAATTATGTAAAAAGGTTAAATGATCTACCGAACAATATGAGATAACATAAAATCTTACTACCCATGTCTTATTAGACTTTTGAAAGATTCATTCAAGACCTTTTAATACAAATTAAGGCCTTATAAAACGAACAACTTATAGTTAGTAGAGGGATTGATTGACATTGATTGTAGTTAGTAGAGGGTGGTTTGACATTTGTAGTTAGTAGAGGGGTAGTTTGACATTTGTAGTTAGACATTGATTTGTAGTTAGTAGAGGGTAGTTTTATATTGATTTGTAGTTAGAGGGGTAGTTTGACATTGATTTGTAGTTAGTAGAGAGTAGTTTGACATTGATTTGTAGTTAGTAGAGGGGTCGATTGACATTTGTAGTTAGAGGGGTAGTTTGACATTTGTAGTTAGAGGGGTAGTTTGACATTTGTAGTTAGTAGAGGGGTAGTTTGACATTTGTAGTTAGTAGAGGGGTAGTTTGACATTGATTTGTAGTTAGTAGAGGGGTCGATTGACATTTTTAGTTAGAGGGGTGGATTGACATTTGTAGTTAGTAGAGGGGTAGTTTGACATTTGTAGTTAGTAGAGGGGTAGTTTGACATTGATTTGTAGTTGGTAGAGGGGTCGATTGACATTGATTTGTAGTTAGTAGAGGGGTAGTTTGGCATTTGTAGTTAGATATTGATTAGTAGTTAGTAGAGGGGTAGTATGTCATTGACTTGTAGTTAGTAGAGGGGTAGTATGTCATTGACTTGTAGTTCATAGGGGAGTAGTTTGACAGTGATCAGTGGTAAGTAGAGTGGTAGTTTGACCACTCTGTGGTCAACACGGTATATGCCACTTAGCACCCCGGCACTAACCGCTGTGGTGGAGCTAGCCCAGACGTCAAGGAGGACAATACAACATTGTCTTCGTTTCACGGTCGCTCTTTGGCGCAACAGCATAAACAAACACCACATGAACACGGAGGGCGTTGAGTAACACTCCCCATTACTGGTGTTTAGGTCCAGCGCGAGTTGTAGTTCAATTTGTAGTTTATGTTAAGTTAAATCGAACGAAGTGTCGTGTCGTGTTGTACACGCAGCGCGGAGATAGACGTTGTTGTAGCCATTGTGCTCCACCGCATTCGTGCTGAAATACCCACGTTACAAAAAAACACATAACCTATGGCACAGAAATACGTGCATGCCGGCATCCCTGCTCGTAATACAGAGTCGTTTTAGTGGTGTGGTCCCACCATTGTTTGTATTATACGTTCATTTTTTGTTTTGGCTTGCAGCTAGCTGGGACTCGACGCCTTTTCTCGGCTAGCTTAGCATTCACGGCAGCTCCGTATAATAGGACGGCTCCCGTCGTGCCCGACCGCGGTCTCCCCGCCGAATAAAAACACGTTTCTTCGCGGCACACCATCCATCGTGTCACCAGGCGACATTCGGCACCGCATTCGAAGTCGTCGTCCCGTCCCGTCCCACCCCAAAAAACAAGCTCAAAAAACCCTACTGACCTGAGGACGCCATCTTCTTCAGTCGAATCCAGAAACAGAAGCGTCGAGTTGTGACGTCACAGGTCAGAACAGCAGCGTCACGCCCGCCCGTCGCTGAGCACACAGCGGGGCAGCGCCAACATATATTAGAATATATATTATATATATAATATAAATATTACATTATAAATAATATAATATAAATATTACAATATATAATATATAATATATATATTATAATATAAATATATATTATAATCAATTATAATATAGAACGTAGCATAAAAACCTCAAATTAGTTTATGCGATTTGTTTTCTGCGCTACAATTACATTTCAAAATGAATCCAGGATATTGCATAACCGATTAAGACGAAGGGGAAGGAATTGATTGTAAGCAGTAAACACACTTAATTTGGAATATAAACAATTTTTTTATTGGTTGAGTGCTACAACATTTTGGACACTTTATAAAAAACGCCAGTAAACAGTGGAGTTGCTTCAACTGAAAACATTGACGTAAGACAACGTTAAGGATACGCAATGTGTTAAGTCTTATTAACTTTTTATGTTGTGCATTTCTTTATACATCCACCACAATAATCACAAACGTGAACCAGCCGTATCATCAAAGACACTACACAAAAAAAAAGGGGAAAAAGGACACACCCAAATAACTTGTGGTGACATTGTTTTTACTATTATACATTTTTATTTTACACTACCATAACATTCTCGGACACGGTCTCTTCCATTTATCACTGTACATCGTCGTTGGGGGGGCGTTTCTTAGGACACCAGTCGAATGGTCTTCCCAGAGATGGTCAGGTAGTCCTCGTCCGACAGGGCTTTCAGCGCCTCCTCAAACTGATCTCTCGTAATTGCCTGAAATTAGGGACAGAGCATTTACGTGAGAACATGAAATAAATGTGTCATCAAAATGTGGCCAAAGAGGAGACAGTCAAAACACATACACATGAATTTGTATTCCAACTATTAGAATCTTCAAATGAGATCAATTTGTTCTTATTTTAGTACTTAAGCATTTTTTTTCCAGCATAGAGTATTATATTGCACCAAGAATCCTCAACCGCACCAGATGATCTGGTATGGCTGTTCATTTCAGTTATTTAGTCCAAGGTAGAACCCAGAGAGGCCGAAACATTTAATAAAAAATTAAAAAAAACATTTACAATCTCCGACTGTCCTCTGAGATCGTCAAACAGCTGCTGGAACTTCATCACAGGGGTCTTCATCCTGGACTGAAGCATCTTCTTCAGAGCCTGGGTGATCTCCTCCTTGCGTTTGCGGGCTGTGGCGCTCATTCCTTTAATAAACGACAACAACAACAACCTCCATTTCAGTCACTGCTGATAATTCCTTTAGTCTTTCTCCAGGTCAAAAGAAAAATGGGACGTGTTAATAAAACCATAAAGCAAATCATTCAGTTTCATTGACCAATCCACTAAAAATCTAAATCTAGAGGATTGAATCCTCTGTATTTTGGTCACATACACAGTGTATGTATACACACACAGTGAAATGAGTTTCTCTGCATTTAACCCATCCTAGTATAAGGAGCAGTGGGCAGCTATTTGTATACACAGCGCCCAGGGAGCCGTGTGTAGGGGTGCCTTGCTCAAGGGCACCTCGGCAGTTCTCCCAGGTGCTTCGGGGACGTGAACCGGCGACCTTCCGGTTCCCAAGCCTACAAGTCACCAACAGACTGAGCTACTGCCGACCATGGTTAACTCTCACTTTACCGTAAAAATTAATAAAAGGTAATTATAAAAGGTTAACACGTCAAGATGGAGCAACGCAAAAGGGTATAAATATAAACATCGGCCGAAAGGCTCCCACACACACACCTGTGGTGAGGATAGATACAGTCACACACACACACACACACACACACACACACACACACACACACACACACACACACACACACACACACACACACACACACACACACACACACACACACACACACACACACACACACACACACACACACACACACACACACACACACACCTGTGGTGAGGATAGATATGTCCACAAAGCCGGTCCGAGGGTCGGTGGCCGACTGCTTGAGGGCCTCGCGGTGCAGCCTCTTGGCCTCCTCCACGTCGATGGTCTCCACCTTGTCGCAGAAGCGCACCTTGGCGTGAGCCTCCGCCAGGCGGATCAGGGACTCCAGCTGCCGGGGGTAGGCCGACACCATGCCCCGCCCGCTGCCCACCTTCCTCATCTCCACGTAGGCCTGGAGGGGGGGGGGGATATGGTTATCAAAATGTTATCACGGTAATACATTTTCAATAATCACACACACACCAAATGTGGTTAAAAATAGGAATAGTTCGATACCACATTTTAGTTTCCGCTCCAATGGCGCAATCTTATCGCGTATCTTCTGATAACGAGTCATATTTCTTCTTTAATTAAGTATATATATATAATTAACTGATTAGGCAAGGCCATATACCAATATAAAAATATATATATTCATACTAAAAATATGAATACATACATGACTATATTGTATGCCATATAACATTCTTTCATCATCAAGTTTCTTAAAAATCTACAATATGTGGCAGATCACCACTACTCAATACATATTGGTTAATATTCAATGGACACACACACACACACACACACACACACACACACACCTCGATGAGGGCCTGACCGGCCTCCTCGCTCAGTTTGGGGTGAACGTAAGTGCGGGCGTAGGCGATGAAGTCCTTGAGAACAGCCATGTCCAGGTTCTCCTCCTCCAGCTGCTCCTCACTCTGGTAGTACAGAGACACCAGGTGGTGGGCCAGCTTGCGGTCGTAAGCCTCGTCTTGGGGATCCAGCATGAGGAAGATGAGGTCAAATCTGAAGAAGACCACCAACAACAACCAACCACGTATCAATGACAGTTTATCTTCGATTGGTGATATTGGGGGGGAGAGTTTTGAAGAAATCAGGGTTTAAGTAAAAAAATAATAATAATACATAAACGTTTTGATGGATGTGGCCGTGTAACCACGGTAACCGAGAGGCTCACCTCGACAGCAGTGTGTGCGGCAGCTGAATGTTCTCGATGGTGGTCTTCTTGGGGTTCCACTGAGATTCCACAGGATTGGCAGCCGCCAAGATGGAGGTGCGAGCGTTCAGCTGGCAAATGATGCCCGCCTGCAGGGAAGGAACGACAAATAAATTAACTCCACCGATCATTTGAAATTTGGAATAAATCATAAGACGCCAGAGAATCAACACAGTAGAAGAACTGGGTGCCCGTCGGCTTGGTTACATAAAAATAAAAAACACAGACTACAATCCAATGCATCTTCGACATTTTGGGGTACACATCTGAGATCACTCATACACAGAGACTCTAGATTCCTTTAACGGGCCCTTCCCCCCCCCCCCAATGTAGGACACCCAAACCCCCTAACCCACGCACCTTGGCGATGGAGAGGGTCTGCTGCTCCATGACCTCGTGCAGCACCGAGCGCGTGCTGTCGCTCATCTTGTCGAACTCGTCGATGCAGCAGATGCCATTGTCGCTGAGCACCAGGGCGCCCGTCTGCAGCACCAGCTGCCGCGTCTCCGGGTCCTTCATGACGTAGGCGGTGAGCCCCACGGCGCTGGAGCCCTTGCCCGAGGTGTACTGGCCGCGAGGGACCAGGTTGAACACGTACTGCAGCAGCTGGGACTTGCTGGTGCCGGGGTCGCCGCACAGCAGGATGTTGACCTCCGCGCGGAAGTTGCCGCGGCCCGTCTGGCTGAAGTCCTTACGGGTGCCGCCGAACAACTGCAGCAGGATGCCCTGGAGGAGGGAGGAGGGAGGAGGAAGGGAGGTCAGCCAAGATGATCCAAGTCCAAGAAATAATATTGCACCATATGTTCTTGTTAAAAAAAAAAAGGTATACAAGTCCCTATATCCTATTCAGTTAGTTAAGTAAAAGCCTTATATTTATGGCCCGGTTGGCATATTCATATTACATACGTACAGACGGATATTACATAATAGTATTCTTCCTTATTACGAATCACATATCTTACAATGCAAGGGGGGAAAGAAAATAATGTGTTCCAGCATCGCACCAGTTTAACCGTTAGGTAAGAGGAGGGGGGGGGGGGGGGGGGGGGGGGAGACGTTTAAATCAAAATAATCGTCGGGAAAAAAATCTTCATCTGTCGCGAGACGTGATAACAATGATTGCTTGAATTGATTGCTTGAATTGATTCTCCCCCCCCCCCACCCCCCTCTTCTTTTCATTCATTGTATTGATGCGCTTACAGAGCGAGATGTTGGCTCAAACTCAGTAGTCTTAAATAGAGTTCAGGCATTAGGCTAATCAATTAGAAGCCCATTAGAAGCATGGTCTAACTCCTTCAAATGGCTTGTGAAGACCCGAGTCACCTACAATTGAAAACCGAAGAGCTACCAGACAAACGAAATATCCCAATATTTCGGGTACAGCCCTAATGAAGAAGTCTTTAGGACATTTCTCCGGCCATTAAAAACGGAACCTCTAGCTCGGTTTCCATCCAACAGTCGAACCCAAAAAAATGAAACGCTTCATCGCTTCAACTTAGTTAACTAGTTGAAGCGATGACAGATTCAGAGTGGTTTCCATCTCCGCTTTTTAGCCAATGAACTCGATTCAAATCCGTCAACCAAAAACACCTTTTATGCAAATCAGGGGAAGTTGATTCGAAATTTGCCGTCTCCAGCAACATTTTGTTATGCGATACTCCAAAATGCTAATCGCAATAAGGGTGATGGAAACCCCCACCCACAGCAGTGACCACGTGTGTGTGTGCGACACACACACACACACACACACACACACACACACACACACACACACACACACACACACACACACACACACACACACACACACACACACACACACACACACACACACACACACACACACACACACACACACACACACACACACACACACACACACACACACACACACACACACACACACACACACACACACACACACACACACACACACACACACACACCTTCTTGATGTCCTCGTGCTCGTAGATGCTGGGCGCCAGCGCCGAGGCCAGCCGCTCGTAGACGTCAGGCTTGCCCGCGAGCTCCTTCAGCGTCTCCACGCGGGCCTCTGTGAACAGCCTCTGCTGGTTGTCCTCGTCCACGCCGTGCAGACGCTTCTCGTCCGTCTTGCGGAAGTGGATGACGTCGATGTGGGTCTTGTACACCGACTTGACGTTGCTCTGCCGGGGGTTGAGCCTCATGGGTACGGCTCGGTAGATGCCTTAGATGGGGTAGATAGGGTAGGATGGTGTCATGAGCGTTGTCAGCGTGGAGGGAGGTGACCGCGGTCGCTGTGATGTTTATCATTTAACAGTCACTTTGCCGCTCTTTTTTTGTATGTATATATATTATTTGTATGGTATTGTTTTGGCGATGTATACTGCGGGATGGAATGGGGAGTAAGCGTTCCAATGTACTCGTTACAAATGGCCAATAAGAATATCTTGTATCTTTTAAAGGGTAACTTTGGGAACCCCCTCCACACCTGGTCCAGGTGACTAATATTTATAATAATAAAAAAAAAAAAAATCAATCAACTATTTTTGAATTTGGTCCAGTATCCAGTGAGCCGTCGGCCGTGTGACTAAGGTCTGCGATGTGAGCCTTTTGGGGCGGCGGTGCCATGGTGTCTAACCCCGTCTAGTTTAAGGAGAAGTCTTTCCATAATGTTGTCAAGACACTTGTACCAGTAGTCTGATGCCGCCCATCAGTGGCCAAATAAGCACTTTAAATAAGCGCTATTATTATTTAATATATTTAACTTTATACAGTTTTTTTACTACTTAAAACAAAACAATTTACTTATTTTATTCTATTCTGTTTTTATCTTATTTTTATAACTGCTGTCTGTCGTCGGGTATTGCACATAAGATTTTCACTCACTGCTTTATACTTGTGTAAACTGTGAAGTGACAATAAACTTGACTTGACTGTTACCCCAAAGGGTTACAGTTATGCAGACTGATGGCTGAAGCGCTCTCGCTCAATACCGGACCCGTTTCTATTGATTTTTAATTGTAGTCTGCATTAGTCACTCCCACTAAATGTTGGGAAAACCAGGGTCCAGGTTGATCCCCTTAATCCCAAACATACCCTTTAAGTGTTTGGGAAATTAATGATCAGAAATGTGGACTTCTTAAAGACCGTGTACATATAACGCAAACATAAGGTTCCCTTTGGCCCCCCCCCCCTCGTAAACTACAATCATCTCCTATACCGCACTCCCTTGCCGCCACTACCACTACCATCACATTGTCGTCCATATTACATTACACTATCACACTATTGATGGAATTTCTGGACTCCTTAGTTACTGCACTGTACTATACGTTTTGTTAGTGTGTTGTATAGTATAGTACCTAGTATAGGAGGAATTGTAGGAAGTATTGGAGGAACTTGTTCACTCAAGTTCTTGGTGGAACTTGAGTGAATGGTAGTAAGCATTCCATTGTACATCTTGAACCTCTTTTAAAGTCAATATGACCAAATGCCCTAAATTCTCTCTCTCTCTCTCTATATATATACACACACACACAAAACAAAAAACAACAACAAAGTACGCGTCTGAAGGCGGGCCCCTTACCGGTGATGTTGATGCGGTCTCCGGGCTGCACCTTGTCCACCAGGTCGTTGTGGGCGTAGACCACGGTGGTGTGGGGGGTCTGGCCGGCGGGCATATCCTCGGGGGACTCCTGGATCTTAATCTATAGCGTTCAAAATCAAACACAATAGAAGATGGGTGGGTGGGTGGGTGGACCGGCGGAATCAAGTCGTAACCGTAACCCATCGCGGTGCGCTCAAAACGCAGGCCTCACCATCTGCTTGTCGGAGAACATGGAGCGGTTGTGGACGAGGGCCAGGCTGTGGGTGGTGTTGCAGTTGCGGCAGACGGCGGGCTCGGCGATGCGCCCGCGGTCCACCTCCACCCGCGTGTTGTAGGCACACACCTGGCACTGGAAGAAGGCCTCCTGCATCTCGGGGATGAGCTGGGAGGTGCGGATCACCATGCCGCTAATGGTGATCAGCTGATCGATGTCTGCGTGCGGGGCGGGGGGTGAGAGGGAGGGATGGGTGAGAGGGAGGGATGGGTGAGAGGGAGGATGGGTGAGAGGGAGGGAGGGGGTGACACAGACGTGTTTAGTTGTCACGCGGGGGTGTGGCGCTGATGAGCTCACCGCTCTCCAACGCTACATATGGGTGGGGGTGTTGATCCGCCAATAATGATTGGAATGCAAATGACTTGTGGAGGCATTGCTTTCTTGTAGAACCGGGTTTCAAGATTGAAGATTTGTTTATATGACAACAAATACAATGGAATGCTTACTCCCCCCCATTCCCTCCCACAGTATGAGTTTCCTACAACTTAACACTATATGCTATACAACACAATAAAATAGGGGGAAAAAAAGAACAATAAAATGACTGTTTGGATGATATGAATATGAATTGTGCAAAAAGCTTTTAAAAAGTCCCAGTAGTGCGTGCAGCAGCATCATGAATACAGTGCAGTAACAGAGTCCAGGTCCGCGCGTGCGCGCGTGTGTGTGTGCTCACCCTCTGGGTTGAGGCTCCTCATGTTGCGGGTCTTCAGGGCGTTGTAGGGGCGCACCTGGATCTGGTGCTCCAGGATGGAGTCTGGGAAATGCTCGAAGAACAGCTCGTTCACCGCCATGTCAAAGGTGGGGATGACCTCCTGGAGAGAGAGAGAGAGACAGAGAGGGCAAATGATCAAAAGACAAATCGATGACTAATTATGTTTTGTGTTTTTTCTCTCTAGGGGAGTTATTAGGAAAGACTGACAGAATAATGAATCTCATATCCATGCGATGCCTGCGTGAAACATTTAGTGGTTTGTAGACCGTACCTGTGGGTAGCAGATCAGCTGTCTGTAGAGCTCGGCGTCGAAGGACGACACGTGTCCACTGTTTACGTTCAACACCGGATCGCCAACGATGCTGATCTGGAAAACAAAAATACAAGTTTCGCTGAAAAGGGGGAACACAAATCCATTATTCAGGTTAACCAAAACATACCAGGCCCGTCGTAACGACGGCCAATGTTTGCATTGACAAAAAGGTTGAAATGTTACAAATAAATGCTGAACTAAAACAAATAAAGTTAACTTAAAACGACTGTTGGTTAGAGACCCATTCGAGGCACACTTTATCATTATATACTGGGGGTACGATGTGAGGAAAAACAGGTCAAGCGGCGTTACCTCTTCCAGCTTCTGCATGTACAGCGGCTCATTCAGATCCAGACAGGAGTTCTCGTCCTCGGTGGAGGTTGGGTCAATGAATCTCTGCAGGAACCTCTGTTAGAGGGGAAGGAGAGGGTGAATAAGAGTCTTGTAAAAACACATGGGGGATGCAAAAAATGTCAAATAAATCAAAAAAGGGGGAAGACATTTTGTGGATAGAGAAAACCTGCTACAACGAGGGGGTCCAATTTGTTCTCCATGTTTGGAGTAACTCTGCACATATCTTATACACACACACTCTATAAGTTACTTTATACTGTTTTTATACCTAGTAGACTGTCTTACATCTTACTTAACCACTGTTAATTATATATTACTATGCACTTTACTGCACTCTGGTTAGATGCCAAATTATTTCCACTGTACTGTACTGTGCAATGACAATACATTTGAATCTAATCTAAAAAAAACCCCTATTTTGAATCGCAAAAAACATGTCTTTTTAGTTAGCTGTTCTTCGGTCACGTTTGCGTCACTGACTCCAGTCTCCAAATGAGAGCCGCATCATCTCTCATTTAATATACATCTTTAGTATTAAAAAAAAGATGACCAACTCTCAACGTATTAGGAGGAATATTAGTATTATGGAATCCAATCAGAAGCAATAAGACACTCTATACCTCGACCGCAAAACGTAAGAAAACAATGCTCGGGTTTCATTTTTAGAACGCCTGAAGGGATGGAGACAAGACTCTCCATCACCTCCACCACCACCAGCACCCCCACCACCACCTCCAGCGTACCTGAAACTTCTCCTTGCAGGTGGCCACGTTGACGTCAGTGCCCCAGATGACCAGCCTCTGAGCAGCGGGCTGTTCGACGGCCACCGCACCGTCAGCGCTGGGCTGGTGGAGGAAGAAGAAGAAGAAGAAATTAATGTCTACGTTTACTACCCCCCCACACCCCCTTCCGATCACATTTCAGTCATCAAAAAACTGTGGTCGAGTAAAACCGCTATTCTCAAATTCAAAAAATGTTCATGTATACTCTGAACTGAACCGCCATAGCAGTGTTATATTAATATAAGTAGTAGGAATATTCTTATTAATGATTTTGCAGCGCAGAACAGCATCTCGGCATACATCATTCACATCGTGTTGTACACACTTTCATCATGTTAAAAGGACCAACCAGTGGAATAATACTTTTGTTGGCTAGAATAGTAGTCGGATGGTGGGAGCTGAACCCCAGAGTGAGAACACCCCCATGTAGCTGCATAAAGCCACACAACACCCCGACCTACGACTGCCTTATAGGTCCCATCCTCTATGGGGATACTCACCGGCTCAGAGTGGAGGTCCACCTGTTTGCCCTTCCGGACGGAGCCCAGATCAGGGCGCTGTCTGGCCGGGGTGCCTCGCACACTACTGCGTGGCGTCCCCTCCACCCTGGAGCTGGGGGTCCCGTACATCAGAGGGGAGCTCATATCCATCTCACTAGGGAGGACTGTGTGTGTGTGTGTGTGTGGGGGGGGGGGGGGGGGTGTTACAAGTTGTTAAGACATAGGGAACATAACTGTCACAGAGGGACAATCATACAATACAGCATCGGTAGCCTGACTAGTGCATCATCTAGTTTCACCATTATTTACATTTGGAGAACATTTAATGTTTCACATATTGTTCGTTTATGGTTCTTGTCAAATGTATAGTGTGTCATCTCTTTGAGACACCATCAGTCTTAGTCTAGGTTAACATACACTTACATACAATGGGATTAAAGTGGCATAGTGAATTTACCCGAGGGCCGGGGACTGGAGAAGAGAGAGTTGTCCTGGGCCGCGTTGGGCATGTCAGTGGGAGGGGAGGTGGGCATCAGAGGCAGGTCCCCGTTCGAGGAGTCCTGACCCCGGCGCCGATGGGACGGCGGAGAGGTGGGACCCTCACTGCCAGCTATGATACAGTCATTATTTTGTTATTATTATTATATGTTTAAAGTTAGTTATCTTTGTGAGGCAAATGCAGACATGGATCGTTCATTTCGACACTGTAGCAAGACAATGGCAACATTGAAGACCATAACGGCCTTAGTGATGGACCGCTATTGGGTTGTGTTGACTTACGAGTGGATGGGTTGTCGGCCCTTCCGCGTTTGCGACCCGGAGTTGACGTTGGGGAAGACATTGCAATCAGGAGATCTGAAATGTAAAAACTTGTCAACTTATGATTGTTGGAATTACGATGACAGTACCCAAAATGGTCGTCTGATGCGGACATGCGGCCGCAAACAATAAGCCATACTAGCAATACAAAACTCGACTTTACGCTCCAATAAGTTGAAGGGAAATGGTATGTGCGTGGGAGCTATAGCTTTAGTGTAATTAGTGATGACATATTGAATGTTAGTACTGTATTCGAAACCACTTTAATACGCATTGCCCTTACCTTGTGTTGTGTGCGGCTTGTTCCAAACAATCTGGCGCGAAACTGCGAGTGACGTAATTTTCGCGGGGAAGTTTGGACCAATCGTAAGCCAAAACGTTCGGAGCTCTTCCGTCACGGGTGGTCTTGCTACGAAGGGTAAACTTATAATACTACCCACCTCGGCGTCTTTCTTACATTATATTATCTAAACAAAATGTATATGTATTCTATGTATATTATTAATACAAATATATTTTCTACTTATAATAAAGAAAGGACACCGAAACGAATGTGTGAAACTGACGACAACAACATGACAACATAACCCTACCCCCCTACCCGTACCTCTTGGTTTCGTCCAACCGCGAAAGACCCTCAGCTGTAGTGACACATATTGACCACAGGGTGGCGTCAATTTCTACCAGCCGACTTCTTACTAGTTGGGGAAATTGTCGTACGCCGAGTTGACGTAAGGTCAAAACGATGGAAGTTTCACACTTGCGCATATGTAGGCCTTACTATTGAAATACATGTATATATATATATATATACATATGTATCTTCTTATACAACTGCATACCCCTGCTCACTACTTGTTTATACTTGTATACTTACCTTGTGTGTAAAAAAAAAATATATATATATATATATATATTTACACACATATACTTATGCACATATCTCATACCTATATATATAAGTTACTTTATACCTGTTTTTAGAAGTATTGTTTAGACTGTTTTTACATATTATTCAACAACTGTACACATTCTATATTACCATGCACTTTTCTGCAACATTTGCACTCTGGTTAGATGCCAAATTATTTTCACTGTACTGTACTTGTGCTGCTGTACACTGACAATATTTTGATTTGAATCTTATCTAATCCAATATATATATATATATATATATATATATATATATATATATATATATATATATAGAGGTCGTGTTTTATTTCTCAAGTAAAGTGGTGAAAACGGTACACAAATGACTGCTTGGAAATCCATTATTCACTACAACCTATAGTTGTGTGCCCTCTGTATTCAACTCCCAGGAGAAACATCTGGTGGGTTATTTGTACCCGTCAAACGTGGCGAGACTTGTATGTATGGACGACTAAAGTACACCTTTGTACTTGTAAACTAGTACACCTTTAAGGGATTCATTGACTGTAAAGGCATGTCACATTTCCTGAAACTCCGTCTATGTGCCCTGTAGTTGCATTGTACATGCGTATTAGATTACATTCAAATGTATTGTCGTTGCACAGCACAGTAGTACAGCACAGCGAAAATAATGTGGCATCTAACCTGAGAGCAAATGTTGCAGACAAGTGTATGGTAATATACCATTTACAGTTTACAGTTGCTAAAAGACCGTCTACTAGGTATACAAACAGTTACGAGGTTACTAATATGAGTATGTGTGAGATATGAGCATGATAATACCATATAGTTCAGCATGTAGTTCTTACTTCCCACCACCTCGCACATGCATGCATGGTCACCTATGGTACAGCCCACCAAGAACACCCACATGTCAATCCAAAGCTTGAACATGACATGAGACATTTAACTCTGTCTTTTCTATTCATGCGACAAATACACACAAAAACACAATGTACAATGAGTGTTATTCAACACATTGTACGATTATTTAAGACATGCATATTACAGTAATACACCGTGACAACACGCCTTAAACGAGTGTCTACTTTATGATTGACTACATCGCTTGCAGAGTGCTGAGTGTGTGCGGGGTTTTTTTTCTTGCGTGTTTGTAGAGGTGTTGACAACTTGTCATTTCGTTTATTACCGAAGTTATTCAACGCATGATTCAGTGGCTACACATAGGACCACAGCTTTTTTTTATTTTGCATACTTAATAACACCACGAATCCCCTTTGTGATAGTCTGTCGGGCTGTGTAAACAACACACGTTATACTATAGTGCCTTTGCTTATTCATACTGTCGTAGTAAATGCGGGCGGAAACGAGGGAGACGCCCCCCCCCCCCCACGCTGGTCGGTGATTGGTGGGAAGCCAACACCACGTGATCCCGTCCTGACGGTTACTGGCTCCTCGGGAGGGAGGTAAAACGTGACGTAGGCGAGGCGCATATACAAAAATACTGGGCGAAATACAACCGCTTCCAGATCGGAGAAACACTCATAACCTCAACTTTTATTTTGTTTAAATAATTTTTTTTTTTTTAAAGGGACAGAAATCTGACGGCAAAAGCAAATCACGCCATCGCAACCCCAAAAAAAGTCCCTCCTCCGCAACCCATCGGGACATCTTTGAAAACAAAAAGGAGAGAGAAGGCAGGTTTAACATTGAGAATACGAGTTGTGTCAAGGCTGAACTTCACAAGTGTCAACTTTATTATTATTGTTATTTTTTTTTTTTTTAAATAACAACTAAGAGAATTAACAACACGTGTGGAGCAGAACCCGGGTTGATGTGTGACATATACCGCTCGGACTCCCAGTGCGTGTCCCCACCATGCACCATGAGCTGGACGATGGAGCCCGCTAACTTCTACGACAGTCACGCCAAGCAGGGCGGCCTGCAGCACGGCGTCTGCAAGCCCATGGGCCGATGCGGCGACGGTGTCCCCGGGGACACCGAGGGGGGCACCGTGGGGGGCACCATGGGGGGCACCATGGCCGAGCTCAGCACGGCTCCCGCTGCCATGTACGACGACGAGAGTGCCATCGACTTCAGCCAGTACATCGAGTCCATGACAGCCGTGCCCAACCTGGAGCTGTGCAACGACGAGCTGTTCCTGGACCTCTTTAATACTGTGAAGCAAGAGAAAGCAGAGTTCTACAACATGACTAACTCTGTCACGTCCAACATGACTGACTCGGTCACGTCCAACAACAACAACAACATCATCACCAGCATGCAGCCCCAGCAGCAGCAGCAGCTACTACCGACGAACCCTTCGTACGCGGCCGCCTGTCACCGGGATTACGAGAGGAAACCCGACGAGGGGTTCGACCACAAGGGGGTCTTCAGCGCGCCCATCAAACAGGAGTCGGACTGGAGCGACAGTGACATGTCCTCCTCCCTGCCGTCCCAGATCGAGACCTGCGCCCAGACCTCGGTCAGCCTAACCACGGGACAGCCGACGCCCCCGACCACCCCCGAGCCCCACTCGGCTGTCACCTCCGCCAGCTCCTCCCCTCGGAAGAGCGGCCGGGAGAAGGGGAAAAAGTCCTCCGTGGACCGCTACAGCCACGAGTATCGTCAGCGGCGGGAGAGGAATAACATCGCCGTGCGGAAGAGCAGGGACAAGGCGAAGCAACGCAACATGGACATGCAGGATAAGATGCTCGACCTGGGCTCCGAGAACGACCGGCTACACAAGACCATCGATCAGCTGACCCGAGAGCTCACCGGGCTGAGGGACTTCTTCAAGCGGCTCCCCGGCGCCTCGTTCCCGGGGGCCACGACCGCGGCCAACCGGTGACACATTTTTTTTATAGTTTTTTTTTTTTTGAAAGAACTGAACATTGGAAAAGCCATACCTCAACACAGACATTTTGTTTACCATCTGTAACAGATGCATTTTTAAGCTTACCATAATGGCACTGGAAATATTTGACATTGCTGCCATATATATATATTTTTGTTTTTTGTTCAATATTAAATTATTTGACCACTGCATTTTACATGGTACACCTGATACGGTACATGTTTTATAATTCTCAACTTTGTATTGTAAGAGCCAGAAGAGCATGATCTTTTATAGTTTGTATACTAAACATTTGCCTATGGAATCTATAATAAAAATGTATAAAACAAAAAAAAAAGTAGCATTTTGTGTATGGTTCTCTAGGACCGTGGGGGAACTATGAGGTTCAGGGTGTTTACCTACCGAGGGGGGGGGGGGGGGGGGGTGGAGCGACTAGGAGTTGTCTTATTCATAAAGAAACTGACAATAACGCACTATTCTTAAAACAGGCTTTATTCACACAGTACACAACACAAACTGATCCAGTTACAATATGCAACATGTTTTGGGGGAACTTGAACATGAAAAAGAGGTAGAGAGAGAACGAGGTAGAGAGAGAGAGAGAGAGAGCGAGTAAGGGGCGTTGTCGGGTTGACTGCACGTTCCCAAATCACCTCCGAGGGGGGGGTGGGGGTGGAACCACGTGGTTCTTTCTTTCTGACAGGGAAGGGCTCTGCTGCACTCCCCCTTGGGCTGCTGTCAACTCCTGGGGCCACAGGCTCACTTATCATTAACACACACAAACAAGACCTTGTGTCTCTACAACCCCTCCCCCCCCCCCCCCCCCCACCACCACCACCAACCAACCAACCACCACTCATTTCTACAATACGACAACCTGTGGGGTTTAGAGAGAGAGAGAGAGAGAGAGAGAGAGAGAGGGGGAGGCCTTCGAAAGAGGGCTGATGGAAGGGGAGGTGGGGTGGGACTTGAACCAAGGCCTAGTGTGCAGATCCTTGGAGCCAGCTGAGGGGCCAGAGGATTGATTTCCCCCCAAGGCCCCATCCCCCCTCACAGGCTAATTTCATCCACGCTGATCCTGAGCGTCTGTGGCGTCCTGCTGACGACACGGACAAACGCAGGGATGGGGCCCACCGTCTTCCCCAGGACATGTTCCACCTCGTAACCTGGGAACTGAAACAGATGGCCTGTCATCCAGGGGGAGGGGGGGGGGGAAGAGAGAGAGAGAGAGAGAGAGAGAGAGAGAGAGAGAGAGAGAGAGAGAGAGAGAGAGAGAGAGAGAGAGAGAGAGAGAGAGAGAGAGAGAGAGAGAGAGAGAGAGAGACCAAAGTCCAAACCAGGTCTACAAGATCATTAGCTGCATTTACTGCTTATTGAGTTACAAGTTTGGAGAAATACATTTCTAAAAAATAAAAATTAATCGTATTCACTCGGCCACACAATAAGGAGATGGGACTTCCGATACCCTTAACTGTGCTTTCGGAGCATTTCCCCGGTAAACTCTTAAAAGGCTTTTCCGTCACAGTTGGATAAATATATATAGTGTACAGTCACAGTACCGTACCTAGATAAGGTGTGTGTGCGTGAGTCAGGCTGTTTTTTTTTTTTATAAATATTAGATTATTATTTTTTGTTATCAGTGTCACCTGATCAGAGGCTGATCAGAGGCCCCGGAATGACAGAGTACATATTTACAGAGGACCCGTGGCCTGGTACAGTCCCGGGCCGAGGCAGGTACAGTACACTGGGCTATTATACAACAACCCACCTCGTTGACCTGCAGCGCTGCAGTGTTGAGGATGGACAAGATTGTATTTGGCTGCAGCTGTTCGGGGGAGGAGGAGGAGGAGGAGGAGGAGGAGGAGGAGGAGGAAGGAGGAGGAGAGGGAGATGGTGGTTAATGATATAGTTTGATGAAGGTTTATGGCATCGTCTTCACATGTGTCGTCTATCAATCAAAGTATGTACGATACAAAGTCAGAATAAAATTGTTCACCTGTAGAAGAAGACGAGGTCATTTATGTTGCCACACTCTGATGCTGATTGCAATGAATACTGGTCCATCACCAAACGGAAGGTGTGTGTGTGTGTGTGTGTGTGTCTGTTCTTTAGTATTCTCACCTCGTTCCTCATCAACCTTTGATTTATATTGCTTCTGTTTCCCTACGTTAAAATAGTACTTATAATAGCACTTTTCATACTACAGTAAAGAGAGATTACATCTCACACAGTTTCGTTGGATGGAATGAGTCAAAAAAAATACCTTGTGTGTGTGTGTAGGTGGTGTGTGTGTGTGTGTGTGTGTGTGTGTGCTCGAGGGCCTTGCCTCTGTGTCTCTTGGGGGAATTTCCTCGGGTGAAATGTTCACCCTTGCTCACCTTAGCTTTGACGGTGGCATTACTCAGCGACAGGGCGAGTGTCACTTCTAGCTGCAGCTTCATGCTGGGCCTCCGCACCTCCGAGTCGCACGCAGCGCAGTGGAACACTCGTCTGCGGGTCAGACAGACACACAAAATGAATCACGATTACTACTGTGCAAAAGGGGCCCCTGTGAACGTGGGCCGGGCCCCTGTGAACGTGGTGCCCCCCCCCCCCCTTGATCGGTTTGGCGCGTGTCGTGTACGATGCACTCACGGTTCTCTGGCCTCTTTGACCTCCAAGCGGTCACTTCCACAGAGACTGCAGGCGGGCCAGGAGCATGCCGTGCTCTCATCCACACCAACGATCACTCCTGGGCCCCACAAAAAACAAAAAAAAACCAACACCACATGTATACACATATCACACACACATTAGGCGCACGCACACACACACACACACACATGTGATAAACAGGAAAAAAACACCATGCTCAACCTCACTAGTCATGCACTTTATCAGTTTTTATTTCAGCTGGGTATTCGTTTTGACGGAGAGCAACAGAGATATCGCATTTCAACGAAGAGTTGACAAAAACCATGTCGATGGATAAAAAAAGTGTGTGAGAGTGTGTGTGTGTGTGCAACCAAATTAGTGTGTGTGTGTATGTGTGTGCAACCATATTAGTGTGTGTGTGTGTGTGTGTGATGTGTGTATGCTGTGTATGTATGTGTGTGTGTGTGTGTGTGTGTGTGTGTGTGTGTGTGGGAGATAACAGCTCGCCTTGCATTTTTCTCAAAGATTTCGGTGATAAATTAAGCGTGTACTCCCCAAATAACTTGACAGCCTCGAGAAGCAACCTGACCAACACCAACCCCGGCCCGGGCCGCACGCCACAGAACCCAGAGCGCTGATAAAGAACACATACCGAGCCCTGCTCTCAATACATCTCTCATCTACTTTCTCTTACGTCCACTTGCTTCTCCCAGAAGACACGGTCCACCGACAAGCACCGAATACAGTGTGTGTGTGTGTGTGTGTGTGTGCGTGCAACCAAATTAGTGTGTGCGTGTAACCAAGTGTGTGTGTGTGTGTGTGTGTGTGTGTGTGTGTGTGCAACCAAAGTAGTGTGTGTGTGTGTGTGTCTGTGTGTGTGTTTGTGTTTGTGTGTGTATGTGTGTCTCTGTGTGTGTTTGTGTGTGTGTGTGTGTGTCTCTGTGTGTGTGTGTGTGTGTGTGTTTTGTTTTGTTTTCCCAGCCACCTGACTAAACACGTATGACCGGTGGAGCCAGAATCAAGAGGGTTCATGGCGTGTGTGTGACCTTTGACCTTGGCTATGACATGAAGTGCACAGATGCGGGGCTTGTTATCCACCCCCCCCCCCCCCCCCCACCACCCCCACCCCCCCACCCCCCAGAGCTCTGTTAACTGTTGATGCACACAGCCCTGGTGAAACATGCATTTGCCTTTTCGAAGAGATAACGATAAGTGAGTGGTTTCTTTCCATCTTCTCTTCAAGGCGCCTCCGGTTTATGGTTAAGTTATTGAGACACAAATACTGACTTGTAAGTCGCTAAAGAAAAAAGAGAACCCCCCCCCCAAAACACTGTTCATTCACATTCATGTAAGAAAATGGGGTCAAAGGTAAAAAAGGTGAATAAGGCAATTTGTATAAATGACAAATAAAGAGGCAAAACCGAAAGTGGTACGGATGACCATCCACCCACACTTACAGGAACATAAGGGTGAGGGAGGGGTGGGTGGTGGGGCAACATGCTTTGATCTTATCTATGAACTGGCCTGGAGGGCCAGACGTCGTGACGTGACGTCAGTGACCACTTTTAGAGTCACACAGCGTAGACATAACATCCACACCTATGGCCAGTATCTGGCCTATGGCCCAGAGCGTCAGAGCCGGGGGGGGGGGGGGGGGGTGTGCGGAGGTGGGGGGGGGGGGGGAATTCAGGGAGATGGGAAGGAAAGGATAGTTTTCAGTGATGAGGGGGGGAGGGGGGGGTAATGGGGGGTATGGGAGAGCTCAATCACACACTGTTAAAAAGCAAAGAACAGGACGGGGAACGAACAGCGTTGTCTCACACACACACACGCACAGGAGCCGTCTCTAATAAGAAAAGATGGTCACACCTCATCACGTGGCCTCACCGCGCACCAACCAGCGGGTGAACTGCGTGTCGTCAACAATGCTTTGGTAAAACAGCGACCCTAAGTGCCCTATGTGGCCATGTGTGTGCGTGGATTAATTTATAGCCGGCGGCTATAAATCTATTTTACAATTGATTCAGCTTTGCTAAGCTGGGGTGATTCATTTCATTTGAGGGGAGTATTGAGTTTTTAAATTGAAAACGGTGGCCTATTACCTATTTTTTAACCAAAGCGGGGGGGGGGGGGGGGGAACCACTGGGTTTAGCCTAACACCTGGGAGTGTTTTGAGGTGAAAGATCGGTGCGAAAACATGAAAAATTTAAAATCCCCCCCAGGGGATCTTGGATGAAATCCCAGGTCTGCTGTTCCTCGTCGTAGTCGTCGTCGTACGTTTCCCCTCAAATTAATTTCCCCCCAAGTGGGTTCTCAGTGGGCCAATTGGCTCTTTGTACACACACACACACAAACATGAAATCACATCGTCATTTGAAAATCTGTGGGCTTATGCAAAACCCACAACACTGACACAAAAAAAATAAAATAAAAAAATATAAATTGGCGAAATGAATCCACCGCGGTTGCATGTGTTTCTACTTGACGGAGTTTGTCCTCCAAACCATGACAGCTTGAAGACACACGTTGGTGAAGCACAACACTCGGAGACAGGCAAACAGAGAGCGGGCGTGGGCACAAACAAACAAACCTTGCAGGATACGAAAAGAAAAAAAAAAGAAAAAAAAAAGAAAAGAACAATGAAACAAGAGTGTGTTTTGTTCCTTTGCTGAGAAGAAGGAAAACAAGAGTGGCTTTCCAAGGCCCATTGGGATGGTTTAGAGAGGGGGGGGGGGGGTGTGGGGTGTGGGGTGTGGGGGTGGGGGGGGGGTGGAGCAGGTTTCTTCAGTTGAATGGGGGTGAAACTGCACTGACCCGTGAGCGTATACAGAGAGTTGGCCGCGGCGTCGGGACCCAGGGGATCCAGCCTCACCGGTCGGGGCAGGCGGACCGGGGGGACGGGCCCCGGGGGGGCCACGGCAGCAAGGGGGGGCCCCACGGACGGCTCAGACTCGCCCTCCCCGTCGGAACCGCCTCCCGGTTGGGTCCGCACCACCGACTGCTCCGTGCACAGCAGGGCACCTGGGGGATTCAGGGTGAAACCGGGGGGGGGGGGGGGGGTTGTTTATCGCAGGCTGGGTGTGTTTTGACGCCTCAGAAGAACCCATTTCGAATTGGCCCAAGATGAGATTATGTCACCATGGAACGTTACTCAACATACTGTTGCTCTACATGGCCACACCTCTCTAACATAGTATAAGATAAAGATGAGATCAAATCTCAAATAGATTCAAATTAAGCGTAGGATAATTCATCTAAGATGTTAGAATCCTGAACCAAAAGCTTCAGTGTTTCACAGTTTCACCTGTTAAGGCATATTCGAGCTCCTTATATAGTATAGTATAGAATTGTGCACTAGCGGCAAAGGGCCTACCGTTCTCCCGGACGACGTCTCTGAATGACAAGACGGCGGACGAGGGCGAACGCATGACCCCGGCCACGGAGGACGAGAGCACGCAGGACGAGCCGACGCACACGGCCACCGTCCGCCTGCACGGCCCGCCCTCGGCCCGCTCCTCCTGAAGGCTGGGGTCTGTCAGCGCCAACCACACTTCAGCTTGGCCTACAGTATCCCCCTGAGAGAGAGAGAGAGAGAGAGAGAGAGAGAGAGAGAGAGAGAGAGAGAGAGAGAGAGAGAGAGAGAGAGAGAGAGAGAGAGAGAGAGAGAGAGAGAGAGAGAGAGAGAGAGAGAGAGAGAGAGAGAGAGAGAGAGAGAGAGACGGTACAGGGACAGGTGGAGAGAGAGACAGAGAGAGTAAGAGACAGAGAGAGACGGTACAGGGACAGGTGGAGAGAGAGACAGAGAGAGACGGTACAGGGACAGGTGGAGAGAGAGAGAGTAAGAGACAGAGAGAGACAGTACAGGGACAGGTGGAGAGAGAGTAAGAGACAGAGAGAGACAGTACAGGGACAGGTGGAGAGAGACCAAGAGAGTAAGAGACGGTACAGGGACAGGTGGAGAGAGAGACAGAGAGTAAGAGACAGAGAGAGACGGTACAGGGACAGGTGGAGAGAGAGAGACAGTGAGGCGACAGATACAGACAGACGGAAAGCGAGAGAGAGAAGGAGAGAGAGAGAATTTAAAAAGTCAGAGAGAGAAAGGAAGAGGGACAAAGACAGAGAGGGAGACAGAATAGAGAGAGAGATCATTTTGAAAACCAGTTTTTAAAATATTTTTATGTTTTTCACACACACACACACACACACACACACACACACACACACACACACACACACACACACACACACACACACACACACACACACACACACACACACACACACACACACACACACACACACACACACACACACACACACACACTACTAGATCACTTCTTGTCAATATTAGAACTATTCTGTCCTGTCTGTTCTGTACAGTACACACACAAAAAGAATGATATATGAAGATATGAAGGTGGATTCATGCATTCTTTGGGTCGGTCCAACCGAGACGGGGGGGGGGCCTACAGCCGAGGACTGTGGGCCGTGCTCACCTCAAGCTCTGAGTGGTGTGAGCGTGAGGCAAAGTCCAGCGCTTTGTTCTGGGCTGATATCTCTGTGTTGGCCAAAGTGTAAAGGTTCTCCCTGATCAATCGAGGGACAATACCCAGGGTGCAGGCTTTTATATACACACACAAACACGAGAGAGAGAGAGAGAGAGCTCGTCTGGGCGTCAGAGCAGCCTCTTATCAGTATGTCACTTTGAGTGATCTCGGTAGATTTCGTCTCTCTCTCTCTCTCTCTCTCTCTCTCTCTCTCTCCTCTCTCTCTCCTCTCTCTCTCTCTCTCTCTCTCTCTCTCTCTCTCTCTCTCTCTCTCCTCTCTCTCTCTCTCTCTCTCTCTCTCTCTCTCTCTCTCTCTCTCTCTCTCTCTCTCTCTCTCTCTCTCTCTCTCTCTCTCTCTCTCTCTCTCTCTCTATCTCTCTCTCTCTCTCTCTCTCTCTCCAAAGGAGCGCTACAGGAGCGCCAGGTAGGGAGAGAGCAGGTAGGGAGAGAGCAGGTAGGGAGAGAGCAGGTAGGGAGAGCGAACACACCTGCCATCGGGCGTACACCACGGTCGCCGCAAAACTGCAGCAACGGACTTCCAAGGGGCTCTGAGAAAACACACACACACACACACACACACACACACACACACACACACACACACACACACACACACACACACACACACACACACACACACACACACACACACACACACACACACACACACACACACACACACACACACACACACACACAATCCCCCCCCCCACCCCCACCCCACACACACAAAAAGGAAAAACACACACACATAAAATGCAGTTGAGTGGGTTAAGTTCATTGTATTACAATGACCCAAAGGTATGTGAAAAGAATGTGTGTGTGTGTGTGTGTGTGGGGGGGGGGGGGGGGGGGGGGTGACTCACATGAAGCACGTCCCGCAGGGTTAATTCCTTGGGGGGCCGGTAGAGAGGCGACAGGGCGGGGCCCTCCGGGGCCTCCACCGAGTCCTCTTGGCCGGAGAGCAGGTAGCAGGAGCGCGGAGCGGACCCCGCGCCTCCTCGGCCGCCCTGCGAGACGGCAACAGGCTAGCGTTATTATTATTATTATTACTATCATTATTGTTATTATTATTATTATTATTATTGAACGCCTAGCCATCGCTGTTTTTACTACCCACGCCGCCATTGATTTTCGGGTAGAGGTCGTTACGGAGCAGGCTAAGGCGATTAAGACGGTTGTGGTGTGTGTGTGTGTGTGTGTGTGGATGGTGGCTTGGTTTAAGCAGCCTCACCTGGTGGTCTGAGTTGGACTGATTGGCTGGTGAGGCTGCACACATGTGGGTCCTTGTTAATCAAGGCTCACAGGTTAAAGCAGCCACCGCCGCACACATTCGAGGAGGACAGCTCTAGCGTGTTCCATCTGCTCTGTTCACTATTATTCCAAAACTCTTACAATGAAGCGGATTCCTCATCCACCTGTGTCCTTGTCCTCGGGAGGAGCCCACAAGTAGCCATGTTAATGCTGGTGGCGGTGGCGGCGTCGCCTGCTACAGCGGTTAAGGTCCTGCTCGAGGGAGGCCGTCCGTGTGGGGTTGTAGGCATCAGGGAATAAACCCAGAACCAAGAAGAAGAAGAAATCTGTGCGGGGAGTGAAACCCCCCTCGACCCACTAACACGGTCCACTAGCAAGTTTTCAATCAACGTTTGTATGTAGGGAATGGACTTGGGACTTCCAGCGGTGTCTGGCAAGTGTCCGGGTTTTTGTTGGTCCGCTGGCGGGATATACTGATACTAAGGGATGCTCAGCGCTGACTTCATAAGTGATTTGACAGTTTCCCATGCTTTATTTATATATTTATCTCTCGACTAGATAAAAGTGTGGGACTGGAGCATCAATAAATCTGCTCTCCCGCTGGAACATGAAATGAACCGCAGATGGAAACCAAAAACCAAACCAAACCAAACCAAAACAAACAAACAAACAGGAAAACAAAAACCTCTATTGAAACGGAATCCTCATAAAAGTGGTGATTCGAACATTGTACGGGAAAACGGGGAAAGGGAAAACGTGAACCAAGAACCGCTGCGGCGCTAAACATGTCTCCATGTACCTGAAAGGGAATCCCTGGGGGCCAGACACTGTCTATCACATGGAAAACTCTACCGTGCCTGAGAACCAGAGAGAGAGAGAGAGAGAGAGAGAGAGAGAGAGAGAGAGAGAGAGAGAGAGAGAGAGAGAGAGAGAGAGAGAGAGAGAGAGAGAGAGAGAGAGAGAGAGAGAGAGAGAGGAGAGAGAGAGAGAGAGAGAGAGAGAGAGAGAGAGAGAGAGAGAGAGAGAGAGAGAGAGAGAGAGAGAGAGAGAGAGAGGAGAGAGAGAGAGAGAGAGAGAGAGAGAGAGAGAGAGAGAGAGAGAGAGAGAGAGAGAAGGGGGGGGGGTGTTAAGGAGAGGAACAAGAAAAATAAGTTACATAGAAGTTTGCATATCACCACCCCACCCCCCCCCCCCCCCACCTCCCATTGTAACCGATGTATGTTACAGCAGCTTGTTTCACCATTTCCCAGGAATAGCGTATAATTGAGAGAGAGCGAGAGAAAGAGCGAGAGAGAGAGCGAGAGAGAGCGAGAGAAAGAGAGAAAGAGAGAGAGAGAGAGAGAGAGAGAGAGAGAGAGAGCATGCCAGGGCTGGTAGCACAGACGTAGACTGACAGATATTTTACAAGCAGGTTCTGATACAGTAGGGTGGGCCGCGGCTCAGGCTCACACGCCCTGCGGTAATCATAATCTCTTTGTACCGCAAAAAATAACAAGGCTCAGGCACCAACAAAAAAAAATTATAATACTATATTACAACATTTTCCCAAGAACATTTCGTTTTTTATGGTGTTTTGCTTTCATAACGCCGCCACTGCAACCATAACCTGCGAGACGCGTGCATGCGTGTGTGTGTGTGTGTGTGTGTGTGTGTGTGTGTAGATTGTGTTAGATTTGGTGACTTCTTCTCTTTTTGTTTTTCGTTTGTATTTGGTTTGTCGATTTTCACAAAAAACAAATTTACAAGAAAGTTCAGGTGCTTGTGAATGACAAGTGTCCCGTTATTAGAGTGCCACTTATTAGAGTATCACTTATTAGAGTTTTAATGAGAGCATGAATTATTACAGTACGAATAAGGGTATGAATTATTAAGAGTAGGACTTTTTGGAGTAAGAATAGGTATGCATAAGAGTATTCATCATTAGAGTATGACTAAGAGTATGAATTATTAGAGTGTGACTAAGAGTATGAATTATTAGAGTATGAATAAGAGGATGAACTATTGAGAGTATTCATTATTACAGTATGAATTATTGGAGTATAAATAAGTATGAATAAGAGGATGAACTATTAAGAGTATTCATTAGAGTATGACTAAGAGTATGAATTATTGGTGTATACTTATTAGAGTATAAAAAAGAAGATAAACTATTGTAGAGTATGGTTGGTGTATAATTATAAGAATATGACTTATTGGAGTATGAATAAGTATGAATAAGAGGATAAACTATTAAGAGTATTCATTATGAGAGTATGACTAAGAGTAGTCATTATTGGAATATGACTTATTGGAGTATGAATAAGTATGAATAAGAGGATGAACTCTTAAGTAAGAGTATTTATGATCAGAGTTAGACCAAGCGTATGAAGTATTAGAGTGTGAACGATGGGAGCAGGATCATGATCAGGAGTATGAAGTATTAGAGTGTGAACGATGGGAGCAGGATCAGGATCAGGAGTATGAAGTATTAGAGTGTGAACGATGGGAGCAGGATCAGGATCAGGAGGATGACTTATTGGAGTACAACCATTCACGTCGGTCACGGCCTGCCTTGACGGCCTCTCGTACCCTCCTCTCCTCACCCAGCGCCCCGGGGAGCTTCTCCAAGGGCTTCTTCTGGCTGACTAACCGCCCCGCCGCCGGGGGCTTCATCCGGCGTGCGGTTAGTCAGCCGCAGTCCCCTTACAGATCACAGAGCTCCTTTGTGAAGGGAACCCGTTCCGCAGCCCGTTCAGGTCCGGCGAGACAGGCAGCCGGAGTCGACGCCGGCAACGCTCCAACCGCTTTGCCGCCGCCCCGCCCCCTGCTCTTGTACACGGCCCGGTGGGTGAAGGTGGAATTGCAATGGAACGACACGCTCGCTCGCTCGCTCGTGTGCGTGCGTGCGTGGACTCTACGAGATGCGCAGCCGATGATAGAAGGCCAACGCCCCCCCCTGTGTGTGAAAAATGTGTGTGTGTGCGCATTGTGTCACGCAAACATGTGATCCATTTATTGATTATATTAAAAAAATGATGCATTGTTCTATTCCATTATTCCTTCCATTCAACAGCACACATACAGCGGCTGTATGTATGTATGTATGTACGTACGTATGTATGTATGGCAACACACATACATACATACATACACACCAAGTGCGGAGAGAGAGGGGTCATCTGTCATAATTCCCACCACAGACCCCCCCCTGCTCTCTCTAGAGGTCTCTACAGTCTGGTATGCCCAGTCTGGTATGTCTGTAAACATGCCCCCCCCACTCCCACTCCCACCCTCCCCTCCGCGACCATCTCCGCACACACCGATTCTTCTAACTGTTGCTAATCTGGGCTCCCCACCGTGGAAACTGAATAGGGCGAGAGAGAGGGGGTCCGGAGAGAGTGTGACTCCCTCAGTGTCACGTTGCCTCGTAAACAACACCACCCCGGGGCACTCGAGGTACACCCCGGGACGAGGGGGGGCCAGAAGAGGGGGAACATCGGCCCCTAATCGTCGGATCGATTAAAACAATTTTAAAAAAGAAGGGGGAAAAAAAAAGGTGGGGAAGATGGGAACAGGATTATGGAGGCGGCAAGATAGCTAGACTTGGTTTGGGAACCCGGAAAGGTCGCCATTTCAAATCCTCGAAACACCTGGACACTGCCCAGGAGCAGCAGCTGTATATAAAAATAGCTGCCCTACTGCCTCCTCATACTAGGATGGGTGAAAGGCAGAGAAACACATTTCACTGTGTGTGTGTGTGTGTGTGTGTGTGTGTCCAATAAAGAGGATTCAATCCTCCAGATTTAACACACACACACACACACACACACACACACACACACACACACACACACACACACACACACACACACACACACACACACACACACACACACACACACACACACACACACACACACACACACACACACACACACACACACACACACACACACACACACACACACACACACACACACACGTTTCTTTGTGGTTGTAATACCAGAATATTACCGCGTTTTCCTCACCTTTCCCGAGTGACCCGCTGCACGACCTTGATGTTCCTCAGGGCGCAGTCCTTCCCCTGCCACCGCCGGGTGTACCGCTGCAGCTCCTGGTCCGCCCCGTGCTCCAGCACCTGGAGCTGGAGCACGCCGAAGAGGCCGTATCCATCCTGGACCAACGCGCACAGCCTGCTGGGGGGGGGGGCGCGGGGGGCGGCGCGGAAGAAGGGTATGAATTATTAGAGAAGGACTTATTGAATAATAGTATGAATAATATTATGAATTATTGGTGTATATAAGAGTATCACAAATTAGAGTATGAATGAGAACATACTGAATTATTACAGTATGAAACGGGGTATGAATTATTAGAGTAGGACTTAGTAGAGTGAGTATGACCTTTTGGTTTAAGTATGAAACAGAGGATGAACTATTAAGAGTATTCATGATAGGAGCATGACTAAGAGTATGAATTATTGGAAGTATGAATAGGAGTACGAATCAGACTAGAATTCGAGGGGACTAGCAAAGCGCATTTAAACAAAGCCAAAGAGTCACACACAACTTCGACTTCGACATGCATTCGTGGGTCCGTAAGTCGAGTAAAACGGCGGTAACCATTAGGCTCACGTCTCGGGGGAATGACAAGGGGGCGGCGGCGAGGCACGACGTGTAACATCCACTCCAAACATGCACATGTTATCGACGAGTTAGCCCTCGTCGATAACTGACTGGGAAAAAAAAAGCGAACCAAAGAGAACGGCGGCACGGCGTGGTTAGCGCACGCCTCTAACCCTCTGCTCGCCATTAACGGTCGTCGGTGGCGGCCGAACGGGCTTCCGCCGACCCGGGGGGGGGGGGGAGGGGGGAGGAGACCTTTGGCCGAGCCGCGCCAAGGCGCCAAGCTACAGTTAAGGCGCTCTCCCTCCTCCGCCGAGCCGCCACCGTTACTGGCTCCCAGCGGCGCGGGGGGAGAAAGAAGAAAGAAAGCGAGAAAAAACAACCAACGGGAGTCTCACTCCTTCGTGCCCAGACACGGCCCCGGCAGGAGAGCCCAGAGTAAACGCTAGAGTCTTCGTATCACCTGGTTTCATCGCACAGGCGCACACATGCAAACACGCACACGCAGCCACACACACACACACAAACACGTGCACACACACACACACACACACACACACACACATGCACACTCGAACACACACACACGCACATGCACACTCGAACACACACACACACACACACACACACTTGAACACACACACACACGCACACACAAGCACACACTCGAACACACACACGCACACAAGCACACTGCACACTCGAACACACACCCACGCACACAGTGCAACACGCGTGTGCGTACACGTATCTCAGGGGATGGTTTGGCGGCCGTGTCCTAACCACCTGATTGGTCCTATAAATGGTGAGTGTTGGTAAACACAGGGTCCGTCTGGGGATATTTGAAGGGACTTCAAAATAGACGGCCTCCAAACAGCATTCTTCAAAATAGTTTTGGCGGGATGGCTTTTTTTTCAGTTGTTTAACGGGGCTGTCATTCCTAGTGGTTTTTAGTTTGAGTTGTCCGTCTTGTTTTTCCCCTAACGATAAGAAATGCTTCCCTTGATTAACAAAAAAAACCACAAAGATGTGTCTGGAAGAGGGTTCACCTGGATAATACAGGGTACGTCAATCTAGGCTCAAAGTCTGGAATTTTCTGGACGAACGGGGGTAATCTCACAAGGGAAGGGACATTTATCAGTGCAAAGAGTGCAAACACCTCGTAACAAGTCTGTCAAGTCAGTCAAGAAAATGAGTGGAGTTGAGATAAAACACACACATTGGAGATATCGGCAACGTAAATATTGACCCATTCTAGGATGGGCAGTATTGTGTACAAAGTCCTACACAGCGTACTCGCTACGCTTATTGCTCGCCAATAATAGACACAGTTTGCATGCGCCGAGGGAACAAACAGGCTTCAACGTGCTTGCTTATAACCTGACGTATAAGGACACAACCTTAAGGAACTGAAGCGACCCTGCTTGCTAGCAAAGCGCACTGGGTGTACTGATTTATGGCTCGACGTTTAGCGATAACTACATACAGATCATTAGACAAAAAGAACAACCACTGGATTTCACTTTGACAGATTTGACAATTATCTGCCAAATATTTACCATGTATGGTTTCACCCAAACTCCACAACTTGTTTAAACATGTAATCTGATACGGGAGAGATGACAGATTGAGGCATTGTATCTCAGGGTTCTGCCAGTTTGACATAAACAACCACCCCCCTCCCTCCCTCCAGTCACTCCCTTCCAACAGTTCACAGCCTAACTTCCTCAAACAGCCAACCCCACTTTCTCAGCTCTCCCCCTATTGGCCGGATTCAGTCACAGGCTGATTTTAGGAATTTGTTATTGTGAGCAATCACAAAATTCTCAGCAAGTCGGAGGTTCTTCCAGGAACAGGGATCCATTGAGCCTGTCCAAACACACACACACACACACACACACACACACACACACACACACACACACACACACACACACACACACACACACACACCACACACACACACACACACACACACACACACACACACACACACACACACACACACACACACACACACACACACACACACACACACACACACACACACACACACACACTCCTTCACTCAAGGGGCGCTGGGGAGTGCGTACATGCACATACGCATTGCTTGGCTGCACAGTGAGAGTGTGCAGCTTGTGTTAGAAGCACAGCAGAAAGGCCTCATTGGCAGTGTGTGGGGGGGGGGGGGGGTGGGATTCCTCCCTCCCTCCACACTGTCCACCAATCAGGGCAGGGCGAGTGATAAACACGGTTGTAACAGGATCACTGCAGCACATTGTGTTCCCAGTGCTGAAAGAAAAAAAATAGAGAGCGTCCGACTCCCTCCCTCCCTCCCTCCCTCCCTCCCTCCGTCCGTCCGTCCGTCCCTGTAAACAGTTAACCTTCTTGTTTATTCTGCTCCGCGCTTACGGGAACCAAACATCTTCTACAGGCACCGCGTTGGACCTCTCTCTCTCTCCCCCCCCCCCCCCAGTGTGTGTGTGTGTGTGTGTGTGTGTGTGTTGTTTGTGTGTGCGTGTGCATGTGCGTGTGCATGGTGTGCGTGTGTGGTGCTTAAACACAAGCAGGGATCAAAGCAGCAGGCTGACCAGGAGAGTGACTCACAGGGATTTGGGGACGAGACATTAAGAGGAACAAACTGTCCTTGTCTTCTGGCCCCGTGGACAGGAACAACAACAACAACAACAACAGCAGCAGCAGCAACAAGCCTCCCGGGCCCCCAGGGGCCAGAGGCCGACACTGATCTCATTGTTATTACTAGTTATTACTATTAAATAGGAGAGGGATATTTACCCAGAAACACACAGCATTTGCGTAAAACAAGACTTGATGGAAGGCTGCCACTTCCTCCTCTCGATTAGGCACACGCGCACACACACACACACGTGTGTTTGTGTGTGTGTGTGTTTGTGTTTGCGTACACACAATATGCAAACTCTGAGCCAGGTCCAGGTCCATACAAAGCAACCATGGACACCTAGAAACTCCTCCCCCCTCCTCCCTTGTATCTCGACATTGACCTCTTAACCCCTCCCCTCCCCTCCCCTTACCCTGTGTGGACTTTTACGACCGGCACCACCATCCATACAGATCCTGTGCGATCTGGTTAGGGGGGGTGGGGTGTTGTGGGGTGGGGTGAGGTCGGGTAGGGTGTGGTGGGGGGCACAGAGGGATGGAGGCTTGACAGTTTCCAGTCAGGGTGGTGTTTGTTTACCAGAGGCAGAGGGGCAGCATGGCAGTGGCCGGTGTCCTGTTACACGGTGCCCCCCGTCAGCTGAGCTTTCCTTCCTCACCTCTCCCGCCCACCCCCTCTCCCTCCCTCCCTCACTCGACCCTCTCTCTCTCCCCCTCATGCTCTCCCTCTCTCTCCCCCTCCCTCACCCCTCTCCCCCCGTGGCTGGCCGAGAGCACGTGCCGATTGGGACCCTTCTACCCAACCTTCTATTACTCAGCAACACACACACAGAAAAAAACCTAAATGAAAAACGACAACAACAACACACCCACCACCACACCCCCCCCCCCCCCCCCCCCTTGCCCTCACCCCTCCCTTTCCTCTCACCCGCTACGAGACGAGGGTAACTAAAGGCCATGCGGCGCTTGTCGGCCTTCCTTTATGTTTGACCTTTGGGTGATTCATTGACAAAAACGCCACCGGATTCCACAGAGTTCCATTCAGTGGCCTTTTGCCCAGCCCTTGTTATTCCCGGCAGATCTGTCACACATTTTGTAGTTGAGAAGTTACCGAAAGAAGGGGGGGGGCATTTGACGATCTGCAACAATACTGTGGATTTGTGGTTAATATTGGCTGTCGTTTAAGCGTTTGGTATATTGAAGAAACATTTCAAATATTTAACACTGGGGATGAATATCTTTTCCCGATAAGCCATAATACATGCTCAAGAGCCTACTCACAGATTACCGATTCAAAATAGTCTTTTTTTGTGTCGGTAAATCAATGTTGGGGTTTGGCTGGAATGCAACATTGCATAGTCTTGGACTTGAGCAGAGGTAGGATTAGGACTTTCTTTCAGGAACGTTCCAGGTTTTGCTTTGCCAGGTTTTTGGTTTTTCCCTCTCTGGCAACAGAAAGCGCTGCAAACCGGTGCCCCCCAGTGGACTAACGGGAGGAGGGGCAGAGGGAGTGGGTACATTCAGCTCTGGCACAGTCCTGCCATGCATGGGCTTTCTGAAGCGAATCACTCTGTCCTCACACAGAGCTGCTGGCCTGGATCTCTCCTCTCTCCTGTAGAAGGAGAGGGGGGGGGCCCGGCTGGATTCAATTAGAAATGTTTGTGTCCTTTGTCAAGCAGAGCCATATGGCTGGAGACAGTGTGAGCACTCTTTGGGGGGGCTCTCCTGCGCGGCGAACAATAGCACGACTATCGAGGACCGTCGTGCCAATCCAGGAGAGGCATGCAAAGCGAGGGGCCGAGAAAACCACCCCAAATGATTTTTTTTTAAAAGACAGAGAAAGAGAGAGAGAGAGAGAGAACAAGAGAGAACGAGAGAGAACGAGAGAGAGAGAGAGAGAGAGAGAGAGAGAGAGAGAGAGAGAGAGAGCGAGATAGAGAGAGAGAGAGACAGAGACAGAGACAGAGACAGAGAGAGAGAGAACAATGTACAATAGGGAACAGAGTCGCATGTTACATAGAGATCGCTCCATGTAACATGCAGCAGCCGACTCCTGACTACTTTCGAGCCACACGCTACCTGCTTCTGCGTCTCTGGCGTGGAGGCGTGGATGACGGCGGCGGCGGCGGCGGCGGCGGCAGTGCCCCGGGCCTAACCACCGTGGCGGCCGGCCGGTCGGGCAGGTAGGAGGAGTACACCCGCTGGACCACCACCCTGACGCCGGGCCCCGTCGAACCCGCCCTCAAACCCAGGCCTTCGATGACCTCCAAGAGGGAGTGCCGGGGGCTCCAACTCAAATCGCCCTCGCCTTTCACAACCTGCAAGGGGGGGGGGGGTGGGGGGGGGGGGGTGGGGGGGAGGGAAGAGAAGAGAGGGGTTGTCACGGTACATCCAATACGATACATTGGAATATATGTTGTAATGTTGACGTTTAGCAGGCGGGGTGCGGTCGATTCAAGGGCTCGGTCAACGCGATGGTAACCGTGAGCGTTACGTTTGACCCGCACTGGGCTCCAACTCGGCGTGAGCGGCGACGCTCTACCGGGAGAAGCTAAAATGGTTAGAAACGTCTTTGAGGTATCGAGGAAGTGAGGTTTACTCCCCTTACTACAAACACACATGGCCGTCAAAGTGTGTTGTTTTAGAGTGGATTAAGTACTCACGCTATTCTCAACTGTATTTCCCATTTCCGAACGGAGAGCCGCTACGAGGCTGTCATCGGCAACACGGTCCATCCTGACCTTGATAAGCGTCACTCACCTGTCCGGCGGCGGCGGCGGCGGCGGCGGCGGCGGCCTCCTGTCTTTCTTCGACAGCGTCCACTTCAAGCAAAGGTCCGAATGTTTCCGTCAAGGAGTACGGCGAACACTTGGCGGGCGGGGGCAGGCTCCAGGGCATCAGCGCGCCGGTCGGTTTGGCCTCAGAATAAACTTTGTGGCTGAAGTGCGTGTTCAGGATCACCGTCGTGTGCTGGTCCTCAAGGTCGAGTCTTTGCCTGCGATTAAGGGTACGGGGAGAGACACATGAGCCCCGAGCAGCCTCTGGGCTCCGTTAAAAAAAAAAGGGCCCCACATACTGTCCATTCATACTTCCCTGGAACTGCATTAGGCTGGGGTATTGATAAGGTTCCACGCGTCACTGTGTGAAACACACTTTTTTTTTTAGGATTATGTACAGGCTGTGATTCCCCTGAGACTGCTGCTGTATGAACATAGAATGGAACTGGTTGTTGCACAAACACAAAAAGGAGAAAGTGTGGGGGGGGGGGGGGGGGGTGTTGCTAAATACCATTTGAATGTCAAAATGACAACGATGAGCAGGTTGTTTTTACACTAGAAAGTAGCACAAGCTGCAAACTATGTTCCGATTGGTTAACTCGCACCACCAACAATTACATACAGTATGTGTTTACGTGCAGAAATGTGCATGTATGTTTTCATAATTTTCCGCAAAAACCAAATATTTATACTGAGCCAATTTTACAGTGCAGGAATGTGTATTTTTTACGACAAATTAAATACACATTGTCACTCCCATGTCCGTTTGCTTTGATTTGAAACCACAAGCCGTGTTTCCACAACACAACACCAGAGAGACGCAGCGACGGTTTCTGCCAAAAGGGGGGTTTGGTTTTTCCTTTTCTCTTTCTGGCACACTGGAACCGACATCGAAACACAAACCCGGTTGCAAAACGTAGACACTGTAGGTGTGCGATGACGAGGCTCTTCCTCTTCCCTTATGATGAAGTAGATCGTTGACTGACTCACTGCCCGCCAGTCTCGATGGCTTTCCTCCCCCCCCCAACCCGCTACCTGCGTGTCACAGCTCGTCCACAAGAACCTGTGCTCCCAGAGTAATTACACACACACACACACACACACACACCTTGCTTCCAAAAACAACAAATGAAATACAAAGAACATTAAAAAAAACCTCTCTTTTGCGTATCTTTGGGGGCGGCAGTAACAGTAGTCTGTCGGGACTCGGCTTGGGAACTGGAGGGTTGCCAGTTCAAGTCCCCGAAGCGGACAGAGTTCGGAGTGAGCTGCCCACTGCTCCTAATACTAGGATGGGTTGAAAGCAGAGAAACTAATTTCACTGTGTGTGTACAAGTTGATATAACTGCATACCCCTGCTCACTACTTGCTGTATATACATTTATATATATTTATCTTGGTGATATAACTGCATACCCCTGCTCACTACTTGCTGTATATACATTTATATATATTTATCTTGGTGATATAACTGCATACCCCTGCTCACTACCTGTTGTATACTTACCTGTATAAATACAGTATAAACCTTTAATTCGGCACATAAGTGATTCTATTTCCGTTTTTATACCTAGTTGATTGTTTTTACATCTTATTTAACGACTGTCATTATATATGACCATGTACTTTACAGTAACATTTGCACTCCCGGTTAGATGCCAAATTATTTTCGCTGTGCTGTACTGGTGTTGTGCAATGACAATAATGATGACAATGCATTTGAATCTAATCTAATCAGATCTAAAATGGAACACCAATCGCATAAAAACACCTATCCACCTACCTATCTACACCAATCCCTGCTCACTCATTAACCAATACCTGGGATCACTAACTTTAACTAGCAGTACACCCACCGGATGAGATCCAAAACATAAAAGCTTCCATTTCTGATCGGTCATGATCCGATCTGTCATGTCCTTAAAAGTGCTCATGGCACCGGATGTCAAATCGGCCGGAAGTGGAATGGAACGTGATGTACAGGAGCAGCACAGGTATGTACAAAAAAAACAAAAACGCAGGAAGTGAGGCCACTTTTGTTGTACAGGTGAGTGGGTGGCATCATCATCATCATCATCATCCTCCTCCTCCTCCTCCTCCTCCTCACCTGCAGGTTACAGCTTACAGGCAGCGCTAAGGAGTGGCCCGGTCTGCCTGCGTCACAGCCCTGGCCGTGAGTAAGGCCTGCAGGTATTTCCGCCCCGACCTCTTCCCCCGCTGACACAAGGTGCGTAGGAGGGGGGCGAGGGGGAGGGGGGCGGGGGGGGGTGAGTGGGCGGGGCCAGCACACTCGCTGCAGGAGTGTGTGTGTGTGGCATTGCGCTCGCGTCACACAGGAAGCTGATAAGAGGAATTCTACCAGATGCCGATGCCCTGGATTCTGTGATTTTCCACCCTAAGACTCGGCGTGGATGTTTTGATATATGGAGGCGTGTATAGATAACTGATCTAAATCATGAGGCAACCACCCCACCCCCCCCCACCTCAGTTTTTTTCTCCACCCTTGCACATAAAGAGCACTATTCAAGAAATGATATGGCCCACATTTAAAGCGTGTGGAGATAATTCAAAGAACCCCCCCCCCCACCACCCTAAAAGTCAAATGTGATTTCGAGCAACAATGGCAATGCTTTGAAACATGTGGGCTCCTCTCTTCCACACAAGCTTGCGATTAAGCGCACCCAAATTTTTTTTTTTACAATTGTGCCCAGAGAGAGAGAGAGAGAGAGAGAGAGAGGAGAGAGAGAGAGAGAGAGAGAGAGAGAGAGAGAGAGAGAGAGGAGAGAGAGAGAGAGAGAGAGAGAGAGAGGAGAGAGAGAGAGAGAGAGAGAGAGAGAGAGAGAGAGAGAGAGAGATGAGAGAGAGAGAGAGAGAGGAAAAAAAAGAGTCAAGAGTCAGTTTGAACACAAAAGCCAATGACACGCTTAAAAACACCATGTGTTTTCGATCCCGTCCGCTGGCTCCCTCCTGGTTCCCCCAAATGCACCAGAAAATAATCCCAGTGTTTCTCTCTCCTCTCTCCCCCCCCCCCCCCACAGCTTGCTGGAAATGACCTAACTAACTGCTGCCAGGAAGAGGAATGCAGAGCATTCCCTGGAGCTGGGGCGGTGACGTCAGAGCACTGAGGAGGCCCCTGTGCTTCCGCCAGCGTGGAAGTTCCAGCGCACGCGGGACGCAAACTCCCCACAGCTGGAGGGCCGCTCGCTACAGTGGTGATGTATAACTCACACACCCCACACCCCCCCCCCACCCCCACCCTCATCTCTCCCAATCCCAATCCCCACCCAGCGCTCCTCCTCCTCCTCCTCCTCCTCCTCCTCCACACTGTGGACGTATAGAAAACGCCCCATCTGCACATGTGGGGCGTTCATGCTATCGCTAGATGACGGAATGGTTGAGCAGGGCCGTTTTTGGAGACGTTTCTGACCCCCACCGACATGGAGACACTCTGTCGGAACTTAGTAGGGAATTTGAACATTGCACACTTCCCTGTCAAAGATGTATTATTATTTTTATTATTAAAATTATTATTATTATTATTATTATTTTACTTCTAACCTCAAACACCCCCCTATCCCTTGGGCCATGCCGGTCGCTTCAGATCAGGACTCCAAAAACAGGGGCCAACATAGGCATAGGCGTGGCACCACCCACGATACCTCAGTATCAAGTGCCGTACAAATAGACTCCGAGATAGCTTCCACAGTCAGGCCATCAGGCTGCTGAACAAGGGCGTATAGCATACAACAATGTATGTTTTATTACATTGATTTATATATACATATTGCTCTTTTTCTGTGCCGATATATTGCATTTTATAAATTTTTTGTTTTAGTTTTTAACTTCTTTAATTCTATTCTGTTTTATTCTATTTTCATCTTATTTTTATAACTGCTGTCTGTCGTCGGGTATTGCACATAAGATTGTCAGTCACTGCTTTATACTTGTGTCAACTGTGAAGTGACAATAAACTTGACTTGACTTGACTCCCACTCACCATGGCGGGTAGACGTGGATGACGTCTTTGGGCGTGGGCATCAGCTGGGCCGCCGTCTCTCTGTTGAAGAGCACCAGGAGGCGGGCGGCTGGGACAACAGTCGCGGCAGCGCCGGCGGCGGCGGCGGCGGGAGAGCGGCTTCCCCCCCGTTGCTCACAGCGGGCCACCTGCATGCTGCACTCCTCCCACACCTCCAGGACCTCCAGGACCAGCACACCGGGCCGGACCGCTGCACGGCACACATGACAAGGCAAGGCACGGACGTCGGACGCGGGACACAGAAAACGATGAAAAAAGAGCAGTGTTTGCGGTCTCAACTCATTCGGCGGACACTTTAACCCAACTGCAACTTCCAGTACAATTTTTGAAATGTCTGGCTCAAAGGGGGGGGGGGGGGTGGGGGTGGTCAGATAGATTTGGGGACAATCATGTCCCCGACACGCAAGACAGGAGGTGAAGATTAAAGAGTACTGTAGGATCAGCTCAGTCAGGGGTTTAAGATTGGAACTATAAACCACCATTGGACCTTAGACCGCCCAGACCTTTTGGTCTTAGTGCACCCCCCTTGGGAGTTAAAAAGGGAGTATGGTTGTTTTGTTTTTTTGCTGGAATAAAATGCTCGGTCAGCTTTTTTTTGGAAACACACACACTCTGCAACACACCGACGACGACACTTTTGATGCTAAATAAACCCCATGACCCCCCAATTTCATTTCTTCTTTTTTTGTTGGGATGTCTTGCTGCAGTGTCACAAAACTGTTAACACTCCAATAGAGAAACGGTAATGGACCAATGTTTGATCTATGTCAACCTCTGGGCCCCATGGGCACACACACACACACACACACACAAAGCTGCATTAAAAACTAATTAAAGATGCGTTTACTTCAGACTGGCCAAGGCCCCAGTCCGGACGCCAGGTTCGTTAAGGGGCCGTTAAAAGTCTAAAACACACGCACAAACCAGCCACAGATTGACACATTTTGGGGAGATGGATCGATTGCATGAAAACGAAAAGTTGGGTTTTTTTGTAAGCAATCGATCACCATGTGACCCGAGTACCGAAAATCTTTTTTTCTTTTTTTTCAACATTTAATTCCTGCATTTGCACATTGAAAAAGCCCCCTTACGATATAATTGAGGTTTGAGCAGCGTTGGGGTTAACTGTGCATCCCAGTGTGTGCTAATGTGCAGGGGGGGAGATTTTTTTCATTACCTTTGGCCTGGGAAAAAAAAACAAACACACGAGACATAGTAGTTTGAGAAGAACACATGAAGTCTCTCTGCGGCGAGCCATAAATCACCTCGAGATAAGGGCGCAGCGCGGCCCCAAGCAAACGTACAACATTGGGTGTTCCCGCGTTGATTGCGGGGAATCAAGCCGTCGACACATTAAAAAAAGATGCCCAAACAGGGATGAGACAATGCAGCGCTGTCTTGCGTAAGGGGCTAAGCTCGCGGGAAGCGACCAGAGAGAGAGAGAGCGAGAGCGAGAGAGCGAGAGAGAGAGCGAGAGAGCGAGAGAGAGAGAGCGAGAGAGAGAGAGGGGGAATTTCGATACGAGGAGAGTGTGGGATCTGGGGGGAATTGTCTCAACACGCATGCAACCGTTTCATCTCTGCTCTAGCTGCAACAAAAAAAAACACCACCCCCCACCACCCCCCCAAAAGTTGTTCTCTCTCCACCAGGAGAGAAAACAACTGCTAGGGCTACAGGCCCTGGTCAATAGTTTAAAACAATCCTTTCCTCCATACAGAATGACCTGATGACACTTGAAGAGCATACGGTTAGGTAATAATATAGTAATCTCTCTGTGTGTGTGTGTGTGTGTGTGTGTGTGTGTGTGTGTGGACCCACCCACATGTGTGCGCACACACACACACAGTTATCATAGCAACAGAGATAACGTGCGGCTCTTCTCTATCTGATCCAGTGTGATTGTTGTTCATGTGCCCAATGGTCATGCCGTAAAACATAAATGAACAGCTCCGCCTTTCATCTGCTTCAATCACGGAACCAGGCCTTCATTTTGCACATGACGCACCTTTAGTTCCTTTTCGCATAGAAGTCCTGCCCAGCGAAGATGGGAAAGGCCATCAAATTGTTTATTTAAACCAGTATGACTATTACTTCAAATCAGGCATACAAAACAGATCAATCACAAATTTGATCTTGCGCTGAGAGACAGAACATCTTGGCCAAGCCAATCCATATATGAGAGAGAGAGAGAGAGAGAGAGAGAGAGAGAGAGAGAGAGAGAGAGAGAGAGAGAGAGAGAGAGAGAGAGAGAGAGGAGAGAGAGAGAGAGAGAGGAGAGAGAGAGAGAGGAGAGAGAGAGAGAGAGAGAGAGAGAGAGAGAGAGAGAGAGAGAGAGAGAGAGAGAGACTACTGGAAAAGGTTTATTGATGAAAGGCATTCATCTTCCCTAATGATCGCTGTGCAGGCAAGACGGTAGGCCTATGAATGGTTACTGTAGTGACTTAGTGACTCATTACGTCTTATTGCTGCTTTTTTCTACTGAGTTTCGTTCAGCAAATTCGACGACCAACAGCTTGAATTTGAGGTTGTACTTTCTTTGCCACCATGGCCATCAGCAAATGTGACTGATGTTTGAATGCATGTCAACAAAAATAACTGACATCACTGACACAACCAGAGAAACAATCAACGTAAACCCGGCTTCAGAATGTGTAGCCACACCCGGGCCTCCTATTCGCATATTTGCACACTGAGAAGACAATTAAACCCACTTTAGCTTCAAGTTCAACAGGGCTAAAAGCACGCTGGAAGCTCCTCCTAGCAAAAACGATCAAGGTGTCCTTAAGCAAGGCACCATAACCCCAACTGCTCCCGACGTGCCGGCTGTCGCCTTGCATGACGGACTCCGCAGTCAGTCGATGTATGTGTATGTAGTATGTATGAATGTAAAGTGCTTTGGACAAAAGCGCTATATAAATGCCGTCCATTTACCATTTAAGATTTGAATAGCCACGACAAGAGACCCTTCTTTTGCAACTTTCGTAGCGGCTTCAACTTTTCACCGAGGCATTCCTGGGGCCGAGCAGCAGGTTGGAGTGGGCTACGAGGGGGTGGGCGTCGGCTTCCTGTTTTCCACGATCAACCGTCACCTCGATAGCACCGCGTCTGCGGCTTGTTGTCGTGGGCTCGCGCCGCGCCGCGCCGCAGAGAGGAGAGGAGAGGAGACAACAACCAAACAAGCGGTTTCCTGTCGCCCACACTCTGTCCCCGACCATCACCGCCCCGCCACTGAGAGCACAGAGCAGGCAGACGCCGTTTCCTGGCCTCGCGCCCGCCCTCGCCGTACGACCGCAGAACACACGCACACGTGTACGCACACGTGTACGCACACACACACACACACACACACACACACACACACACACACACAAAGTGCAGCATCACACCTGGAAACGGGGGGGGGGGGGAAACTGTTCATTCAACATCTGAACAGTGAGCTGCACCTGTGTGTGTGTGTGTGTGTGTGTGTGTGTGTGTGTGTGTGTGTGTGTGTGTGTGTGTGTGTGTGTGTGTGTGTGTGTGTGTGTGTGTTCGCATGCTTACCTGTTGCTGCAGAGTCAGACCCCGCCGAGATGGACAGGTGCCTCCAGAAGCTGAAGGATGACCTCTGTCTGCACTGTAGCCGATTCAGCCTCTCTGCAAAGCCCCCACTGTGACGACAACACACACACACACACACACACCACACACACACACACACGCACACGCACGCGCACACGCACACACGCACACGCGGTTGTGAAATAAAAGTCGGGTGCTGAAGAGAAGCATTGTACACCACAGAGCGTACTGCTTTCCAATGAAGACAGGCAGTTGAGCCTTATTCCATTGATGGCAGATAGCCATCTGTCATGTCTGAGGGCTTGCCACTGACATTTAACACCTGCACCGCAGCACCCAGGTGTCCCTCATATCCGCAGTAAATCAGTGGAAACATCACTGACAATGCTCTTGATTATTCGGAGAATGTGCCATTCCGTCCACGTGGGCGCGCGTGTGTGTGTGTGTGTGTCATCTTCAAATGATGCAGCAGGAAGTATGAAAAAAAAAAAGTCTAAAGGATCGATTATATTAAAAATACTAAACCCCCACCAATTACCTCCGGAGCTTCCTCTTCTTCTTCACCGAGTCTTCGGGGGTCTTGGACTGTAGAGCAGGCTGCTTCCGGGGAGTGTGCAGCATGGCCTGGGCCGCCCTGACCCAGTCACTGGCTGACCTCTTGCTGGCCTCGCCAGTGTGAGTGTCCGATCTGTTCAGGGCGGTTACATAAGCATTCCCTCCACCGCTCACCCAGTCTGAGGCATCAGGATCAGCCAGGGGCTACACTCACACGCGCACGCGCGCACACACACACACACACACACACACACACACACACACACACACACACACACACACGTGCGCGCACACACACACACACACACACACACAAAACACAAACAACAATCTGTTTAGGGCTGAGTGAGCAAGCACTTCTTATGGGGTGAAATGGGTTGCTATATATATGTAGTGTCCTATTGAGAGGATAGTCTCAATAGGACAGAATAAGTGAGGATGTAAGATAGATAGTTGACAATGTTATAATTGCATTGTTACTAATACAATGTAACGCATGAAATGTAACACCCAAATGAACACCTAAAATGGTTAGTGATCTTCTGTACATAAAACATTACGCATACAAATCATACTGATGTTGTGCAGATTGCCTGAATTTCTATGTATGGGTTTATGGGCATCCGGGCGAAGGAATTCTCATACACGGCAATAGTAATTATGTATTCAAGATTCTGATCTGACAGGGTGGAGATCAAAAGAAAAACCCCAAAAATTTACTCATGATCAGTAACTCAGTTGCTTGCTTGTATTTTCTCCATTTCTTTTCTTTCTGCTGAATCACTACGCAGAAGTAGCCGGTGGCACTGGCTCCCATGGAAAAATTCATGAGAAGAGAGAGACCTGTTCCCGTCGTGTGCAGGCAAGACCAGCATTCCACACCCCGTCACAGACGCCAACCTGCTTGCTTATTTAAATCCACTTGACCCTGCTAGGCAGAGCGCCAGCAAACGTCACAGGGCTCCAACGGGGGGGGGGGGGGGGGGGAGAAAGAGAGAGAGAGAGAGAGAGAGAGAGAGAGAGAGAGAGAGAGAGAGAGAGAGAGAGAGAGAGAGAGAGAGAGAGAGAGAGAGAGAGAGAGAGAGAGAGAGAGAGAGAGAGAGAGAGAGAGAGAGAGAGAGAGAGAGAGAGAGAGAGAGAGAGAGAGAGAGAGAGAGAGAGAGAGAGAGAGAGAGAGGAGAGAGAGAGAGAGAGAGGAGAGAGAGAGAGAGAGAGAGAGAGAGAGAGAGAGAGAGAGAGAGAGAGAGAGAGAGAGAGAGAGAGAGAGAGAGAGAGAGAGAGAGAGAGAGAGAGAGAGAGAGAGAGGAACACTATGTTCCTGGCCCAGGCTGAAAAATTGTTTTCACCCAGCACTGAGAGCATTGCTGGTGTACACAACGTGCTGCACACTGCCCCCACCGCTGCTGTGTTTTACCCAGCACACAGAAGTAGTAAAAGAGAGTCTTTATGGTTTATGGTGGCCCAGCCCCTGATTTGGTGGAGATGGTGGTGGTTATTGACCCCTGTTCCCCCCCCCCTCCCCCTCCCCAACTTAAACCCCACCCCGTCCTTGGGAGATGAAGTACAGAGTTGTCCCCGACACACACACACACACACACACACACACCACACACACACACACACACACACACACACACACACACACACACACCACACACACACACACACACACACACACACACACACACACACACACACACACACACACACACACACACACACACTAAAATGCTTTTGGCTGCCATACATCTGGTGAGTCAGGTTTGTTTGGAGCCATAAACTCTCTCGTTGCTGTATCCTGTTCGATCCGGTTTGATGTACGAGGGGAGTGAGTATTCATAATGGAGCACAATCAAACCGTGACCCAGTTCCATCCAAACCACTGTGTCCTTACCATGTCAATAAAACATGTCAATAAAAGAAAAAAGTTATAAGCAACAATGTGTGTGAGTGTGTATATATATATATATATAAACATTGTGTGTGTGTATATATTGTGTGTGTGTGTGTGTGTGTGTGTGTGTGCGTGTGTATGTATGTATGTGCATGTATGTATGTATGTGCATGCATGTATGTATGTGCATGTATGTGCATATATGTATGTATGTGCATGTATGTATGTGTGTATGTGCATGTATGTACGAATGAATGTGTGTATGTGCATGTATGTATGTACCAATGAATGTGTGTATGTGCATGTATGTATGTGCATGTACGTATGTATGTGTCACACATACACACGTACAAAACCGCTGGATGTCGACCGTGCACCTGCACATCGTCAACAACCCAGTCGTCGGATGTCATCACGTGAGGGAAACGTGTCAAACTCGGACAAAGTTTAGCGCTCTAGAAAGGAAGGTCTCTGGAAGACTCTGGCGGGGCTCCCAACCGCAAACCTCCCGTTGGGGTGATGGCAGATCTCCTTTGACCCCAGAGAGAGAGCCGATATCAGCAAGTTAAACTGTGACAAGGGGAAGGGGAAGTGGCCGAGGCCTGCGGGAGCGATAGTAATCCGTCTTCAAGCTTCCTTTTTTTTAACGCCGCACGGCTCCTCAGAACGCAGGCCTCGATCGCGAGGTGCTCTTGTGTCGGAGATGATCCAGCGATGCTACCGCTGTGCTTAACAAGCAGTAAACACACACACACACACACACACACACACACACACAAGAGGAGCTCATCGTAGTGCTGTGTATGATGAATTTATCTTTTTCGCTTTTGGGTCGCTGTTGAATGAGACATTCAATGACTTCAACCCTTTACCGAAAAGTCAGTACGAGTACAAGTCTTCATTCTTCTTTTATGGGTATTTGCTGTGCCTGGACCGGTTTACACTATGCTCCTGAGAACGTACAACGAGGAACCTGCAGAAAGACAAATTAACACTCCTTTTACTGTCCCAGCCATGCCCCGCGCCCTGCCTTCAACAAACATTGCTCCCAAGTGACTTCTGGCTAACACAAACTAATTCAAGACACCATGGAGGGTCCACAAAAAGGTCTACTTAAATCAGCGGGATAAACATTAACCCGTGACAAGATAGAGTGAAATAATAATAATAATGTGACAAGATAGAGTGAAATACAGCATTGCGAAGTGTAGCGGAGTGCAGATTCAGGAGTTTAAATTTAAAATGACTAAATAGAGAATAGTTTGCAGTTAGGAATCACCACAAGGGCAAACAGGCCATGACCACAAATATAATGGTCTATATAAATATTTGATTTGGACATGGGCCCGGGTCTTATTTAAAACATGTTCACCCTACCTCGAAGTTTATATCAAGTGGCAGTGTCAACTCATCCACTTTAAAACATTGAAAATTGTATTTAGCAGAGAAAACCATTTGCACTGCTTGTTTTGGACCACATGTGACTTCTTTGCCATTATAATGACACTTCAATACTCCGCCTAGTGGAAATTCTTATTTCCAAGGGAAATTCCCAGGCAAAACAAAAGAGATGAAAAACCAGCTTCGAGGCCATATTGAGTCCCAATAGTCAAAGGCATCCGACAACACAAGCCTATCAAGATGAGATAGTTTGAAGTATAGAAAATCTTTATACACCCGTTCATCATATCACAGCATGACAGAGTTTGACTATATAAAAGGGAAATTCCCAGGCAAAACAAAAAAAAGGATGAAAAACCAGCTTTGAGGCCATATTGAGTCCCAATAGTCAAGGCATCCGACAACACAAGCCTATGAGATAGTTTTAAGTATAGAAATTCTTTATACACCCGTTCATCACATCACAGCATGACAGATTTTTGACTATCTACTTTGTAGTTGGCCAATATAATCTTTGCAACGAATGTATGCAAGCATGAACACATGCATGTATGTATGTTTGCATGCATGAATGTGTGTGCGTGTATGTATGTAACACCACCTACATAGAGCCGTCTAATAGAAATAATATAAATCTTTCTTGGGACAAGAATGACCCAAGCGTTTTTCTTTAACAATGCTGAAATAACTCATTTGAGTCATAAAACAAGAAGGATATACAATATATCCGTGTGTGTGTGTGTGTGTGTATATATATATATATATATATATACATACATACATACATACTACACACACACGTATATATATATATATATACACGTATATAATGTATATCCTTCTTTTTATATATATATATATATATATATATATATATATATATAAATAAATAAACATTGCTATTAATTAGGTCACCGTAAGGAGTTATGAGAACAGCAACAAGTCAGGTAAGATTCACTGTGGCAAATCAACTCAAATATTAAAGTACAATAAATATTGTACTTGTAATTGTAGATACTAAAATGCGTGTGCAAAACCCACTGAGCAATACACAGCGTCAAGTACACCATCGACGAGGCTGCTGCTCCACTGCTGTCATGAAGCTCAAACTTAACATTGCAAAAGAGGCGGTAGGACCCCACCTAGTGTCCAAGCACACACCTTCCTGCTAGCACCTCTACAGCTACACTACACCAACATGGGAACTTTTCAACAATCGCTTTTCATACGACGTGAGGGGGGGGAAATTCTACAATAGATCATCTCCCTGCCGTAGTAAAACATATGTCCAAGTATAACAGGATATTTACGCCACATAAACATAGGAATGTGAAGTGGTCCTACAGGATTTCACTGGATCCCGTGAAAGTTACGACACATCCAGCACCATCCAGCCAGCTGTGCCTTAGTGTGACTTGCAGGCTGTATATGGAAGTGAGCAGGGAGGGAAAGTTTGGTAATGCTTTGTTCACAAAAAGGTGAATCATCTGTAATAGCAATATTTATTCATTGTGATTTGTTGGTTGTAATTTGCAGACTGCAAGGGGTGGATTTCCGCTTTGTTTTCTGTTTTTTTTACAGAGATATTCTAAGAAAACTCACTCTCTTACAGTTCACTACTGACCGAGTAAGTGTTTGCCAATTACACTCCAATAACCTCCAGCAAAATGATTGGTCGGGAAATATGAAGCAAAAGAAAGTGAAACTGCTCCCAATTTGAGGTCAGACTTTAGGTCTGAACCTAGTATGAACCAAAAGTGTGATTTATGAGACCATAGTAGTATAAATCTCTTCAACTGCATATACTTTTATCATAATTGACTCACCATTGGTGAATCGGGGCCTCTCAGTCCCTCGTCGGCGGCATGTGGTTGGGACTCGCATTCGGATATATGACCGGCATCCTCGTGTTCCAGCTCCTCAGGGGAGCCGTTCAGATCACTGTCCCAATCGATGACTGGAACGTCCTCTGAAAAGACAACCACGGAAGAAAAAAAACGTTACAAAGACAACAGCTACCAATATATGTACACAAGAAGATGATTGTTTTGCAGTAAACACGAGTAGTGTATTAAGTAGTTCATCAATGGTCAACTCGGACCCATACAAAAGTACCTTTGTCAGCGGTTACTCTGGTGGAGGAATCCACGACGGCTGTTGTTGGTCCGAGTGTTTTTCTACGCCTCTCTCGTTGCCTCGGAGCCCCGGCGTGGGCCAGAGACCGGTCTTGATCTTTATCCGACTGCTCACCCTCACTGGACGACGTCCAGGCAATGTTCAACGGGTCCTTGTCACGGTGACCGGAGCTGTTGGGTACTGGACATGGATCCATCGACTTTATTGTTATTTTTATTGTTACAGTTTTTTGTGTACAGCATTATGTGTTTGGGAAAATTCATACTGCGGGAGGGAATGGGGAGTAAGCATTCCATTGTGCTTGATGCATATGGCTAATAAAAAATCTTGAATCTTGAATATTTTGTACTAAGTTGCAGGCTCACATTAGCTGACAATTGCCATTTATTTAGCTTGCCAGCAAACGGGGAAAATTGAAAAGTAAATGGAGATGGAGAAAATTGATTGCTAACCCAAAACGCCAAACAGTGAAAGAGATTCTACGCTCCAGTGTGAATCTGTCCTACGGTATACCACAGCGCTTTAAATACCTGATCCTGATTGCTCAATAACGTTTCCAAGGGTGTGCCTTATTAGTCAATAACGGGACACCTCGGGCACCACAGAATTGTATTTTAATTTCAGCAGACGAAATCGATAATAATAATAATAAGTCATTGACGTAAGTTACTATTATCTAATAATCATGAGTAACTGTGGTATAACCAGAATAAACCACACCGGGGGTGTTCCATTATCAGAAAATAATGTACGTTAAAGTACATTATCTTCCTGTTGTGGTTTATTCCTTATTGTTTCGATTTTAAACGTTTAGATGGACTAATGTTGCTGAGTCAGGAGTAAAATGATGTAACGGTTCCATTATAACCGTACTCACTACAATACATTACAAGATATTTGAACAAAAAGCATTGATTCAGTTGAAGACAAATAGTAAAATGTGTTTTAAGCTTCAGTACGTAGACACATTTGCTTGATCAATATTAAGACACAATTTGAGGACGCCTCAGAGCTAATTGGAATCAATAAAAGTATGATCAGAGAAGTGATTTTTCTGAATTCCATCATTTATATTTCTCTTGGAGTCCTTTTGATTGCCAACAGTCCCTAACCTGATCAACTATATGTTGGCATCACGATAGAATAACTAACAAAATGCAGCACCTTTCAACCCTACTTTCAACCTTGTCACTAGTATATAATGACAAGGTTATATACATGTTCTGGCCATTTTGGGGCTTTCTGTACCTTCATCAGCTCTGGCTGTGGGCCTCTGTATTTTTCGCGGCCTCTCTTGTCGTCTTGGAGCCACAGCTTCATCCAGACGCTGCTTGGGGCTCTCATCATCCGGGTGCTCACTCTCACTGGAGGTCCAAGCGATGTTCAATGGGTCATCGTTATGGTGACTGGAGCTGCCGTGGACTAAGTACATGACATGACATTACAGTCATTTAGCAGACGCTTTTATCCAAACCCACTTACAATAGTGTGTTTCAACAAAGGAAGGTAAGACAACAACTCGTCACCAGAAGTCAAAAGTGCATTTCATTGTCTAACACGTCTCCAATAACTGAACCAGCGCTCAGGTAGAAGTACAATCATTCAGGTAAAAGTGTAAGGGAAAAAGTACAATAAGTTGGCAAACAATATATAACAATATCTAGTTAGTAACCATGTAACCATGGAGACACAGAGATGAAGAGATCACCGAGTAATTAATATGAGATGAGATGCTGACATCTGCGTTTCAATAGGTTTCAGGTGTTGTCCATTCAATATAGCGTAGGTCAAGTTCAGATTTAGTTTATTTGTCACATGTACAGTATAAAGGTACAGTATACACTGTACAGTGACATGTTATTGCCAGCTCTGAAGTTCCTGTGTTATGACAATTCAAAAAGAGTTACGGTACCTGAAAAATTGTCCGGATCCAACTTCCTGACCGCAGACAGTGTCCTTCCAGATGAATTGGGATTCTGTTGTAAAGACACTTGTTGTTGTTACGTCTTACATTCAAAACAGTTACGTAACATACGAAGATGCCCAACGTACAAACGCTGAACTCTGCTGACAATACCCTTTCACCATCAATGTCTTCAACGGCCTTGCACCGTATCATAACTCCCTACCTCTACCTATCATTTACATATGTATTGTTTACATACCTGTATATCTTTAAGGCATGTATATTCTTACTTTACTTACCGTATATATATATATATATATTAATCTTTAACTGTTGATATAACTACACACCCCTGCTCACTTCCTGCTGTATATACATTTATATATATTTATCTTGTTGATACAACTGCATACCCCTGCTCACTATCTGCTTATACTTGTATACTTACTATTGTATATATATATACACCTATAATTCTGCACATATCTCATACCTGCTCTATAACTTATTTTACACCTGTTTCTAGTAGTAGTTCTTTAGTGTTCTACTGTTTTTACATATTATTAAACCACTGTACGTTATATCTGACCATGCACTTTACTGCAACATTTGCACTCTAGTTAGATGCCAAATGAATGTCGCTCTACTGCACTTGCGCTGTGCAATGAACATACATTCGAATCTAATCTTATGTCATGTAATAACGGTGAGTTTAATAACTCATTGCATGTGACGATCTGCATGTCTTTCGTAATGTTATTATGCACTCCTGCATTGGTAACATTCAATACATTACCTTGACTTTGGGAATGCCAAGAAAGCTTTGTCCACACTGCTCCCATGACTTGGTGGTGGAGGACAGGGAAGACCCTGGAGACTTGGTGTTAGCACCGTGCCGGACGTCATCCGGGAAGAAAACACACCTGATGTCCTTGGAGTACTTTTTACGCTAGAATCATAAAACATAAAATAAGCGACTTATACCGCAGACACACATGTGTAACACACATGTGAACAACTAACCAACAACAACAACCACAACACGCAAACGAGCAGTTGGGATTACGTTAAAAAAACAAAACATGGGCTAGCTAACAGGCTACATACCTTTAGAGAAGACATACTGGCACATATTTCAGGTACTTATGTTCACATACTGGCGTGGAAAGTCGGTTACGGATGGGCCGAACATGCAGTTCATGTTTTTTTTTGTTTTTTTTAATGAAATCTATGATGTTTTACCAATGTCCACACGTTGCAACTCTCATCATCATGGTCTTAGACACACCTCCCCAATGGAGCGTACGGCGAACTACGATGGCTGGGTGCGTTTGTTTTAACAGCCGAGGCACATCGGAGCTGGTTTGTGCGTGCGGTTTCTTCCTCGGCCAAATGTGCACGACAAAGAAACAAGCGCACCCAACCCATTCATATAAACATATATATATATATATATATATATATATATATATATATATATATATATAAACGTATAACATGTTGGAAAACATACAATTACTTAATTTTTTTATATACTTATTTTTTAATTTTAATAGCATCAATACCAACGCATTGGATAACATGTACTTGGCTATGGTAACATTTGATCATTATATTTTTTGCAATTGCTGAATATTAGGCAAAATATTCGTCTGTGGTTAAAGTATGACCAAGGACCTTGTATGGCTCTGGTATGGGGCATGCAGTCTATGTCTATCTATGTGTCAATGTGGTACAAAACGGGACATATCAGAGACATTCAATTTGACTGATAGTCAAGGCTAGCAATTTGTTTTGTTCTTTCATTCATTCATTCATTTTAAGACCGTCACGTTTGGAGTGATATGACATCGACACACTCCTTCAGACTCCTTCCGTAAGGTGAAATGTTTTATTACAGCACGCCGTTCTACACCCCGTCAAACATCAAGTTAAACATACAAAAAGCTCACTTAACATTTTTTTTTTTATTAAATATGTAAAAAGCGGGTCAAGTTATTCACAAATAAAATGCAAACATGCAACACAGTTTGGGGAATGCATAATGAGTGGGACATAAACAACAACAAAAAAGAAACACTTACTATTCATACTTATTGACAGTACATGTTTACATTCCTTTTCATTTACACAACAGTATCTGACTAAAGCATTAGGGTGCACTGCCAAATTCAATAATAGTAAGTGTAACACTATGAACAGGTAATTACTGGAATATAGCATGTCAAATAACTCAGTGAACGTACACACATCTTGTCTAAGCAGTGTGATTGAAAAATCATTTATAATATATATATATATATTATATCCATGGAACAGATATCAGTGGCAATGCGCTGAAAAGTATAAAAAAAAATTAAAAATAAAACAACGACAAAAAAAAACATTAATCTTGATAAGACTAGGCCACAATAAATGCGTTTTCCTCCCCTATGTTTATGACCTAGACTACTAACTAACTAACTAACTAACTAACTAGTCAGAAAACCATTATTATCAACGTTGTTCACACACAATCGGTGTGACTAACACATTTTTGAGCGCACAATTGTCTGAAACATTGGGATTCATGAAGATCGGCGTCACACAGTCCTAGTTGGTTTTTCAACTCTACATCTAATTCACCACCTACAATTGACTGTGTGTGGTCTCCCTTCACAAGGATTCAATGTCACACCGTGTATACTTTTATACTAAATGCTAAAGGCTAAATAAATAGGGTGACGGTTTTTATGGACAGATTGTCCAGTCCTAGGTCAAATGTCAGTGCAAGACATGGAAGGAGGTTAGATAAGAGCTACTATGAGCCCTCTCAGGGCTTTGCTTATTGCATTTGTGTGATTGACATGGTTGATATGTATATTTAAAAAAAAAAAGACAAAACACAACAGAAAATCGGTAGAAAATCAAAAATGAGCGAAGAATGCAAAATGAACACTCGTACTGACAGGTAGAAGTTACCCGTCTTTGACTTCAGCATTTTCCTCATATCTAGGTGTCCGATTGACTTTTCAACGCCACACTGTCCATGGAAACGTCTGCGGTGGTGGTCTGAGCTTGTCTGCGCGTGGAGGTAAAAGTGGCCAAACCGGCCACGGGCTGTTCACCAACAGTCACGAAAAACACAGAATATCAACTGGCAGGACTTAAGAAAAAACATCAACTGAAAAGAACGGATGGCGGATTCTTCTCGAGGGGTTTGGGGGTGGGGGGGGGGAGGGGAGGGGAGGGCCGGTTTGCTTAATTTTTTGCTCAGTCTTCAAGAGAACAAAAAACAAGAAACCACGTTGGAAAAACTTAAAATCCTCTGACGGATGTCACTATAAAAGAAGGGCGTGGGGTTGCGGTGAGAGAGGACAACAGTCAGTATTCATCCTGTTCGGGTTGATCGTCTGGTACCTCTTCCTGGGCCTGCTGCTCGGCCACCTCCTCCTCCCCGTCCCCTTCCGCCAGCTCCCCGGCTCCTTCCTAAAAGAAGAAAGGCAAAAGCGGCAAAATGGGTTGAGGGCTATTGACCGTGAAGAGCACACAGCTCTAACCTTAAGAACAGCGTAAGCTCTGGTGGAACATGGATTATTGGTTTCCCTGTTGGCTGATTGAATCCGTTCACAGGGGACCTTCTGCTCGGCTGGTGGTATGGTGAGTGTCATTACTTGGCATAGTTATTGCATGAATTGTGCTCGATAATGTCTGAGTAGTTTGACACTCAGTCATGTTTTTTTAATTTTTCTAACAGAAAATGATCAACTTTATCAACTTGTATTATCAATTATTATTAACATTATCACTTCCACCATTGAAGATGGACCGGAGGTTATGTTTTCGCTCTGTGTGTTTGTCTGTCTGTCTTTCTGTCTGTCTTCTATCTGTTACTTTCTGTCGTCTAAGTTACTATCATATTTGCTTTTAAATGCTTTTTGCACAATTTAACACATGTATATAGCATCGATCAGTCATTTTATTGTTATTTTTATTGTGTACAGTGTTGTATAGTATGAGTATAGTATATAGTACATTGTATAGTACATAGTATAGCATATAGTGTTACATTGTAGGTAATCCATACTGTGGGAGGGAATGTCGAGTAAGCATTCCATTGTACTACAAATCTTGCATCTTGAATATTTGCAGAACACTTTTAGGTGGAATGCCAATCACGATTTAAGAATATTTAGGGAATTATTTCGGATACGAAATACGGACCACAGCAGTTCAGGATCCCAATCCGGGTCCATCAATGTTTTTGAAGGATGCTTTAGCATTGGGAGATAGAGCCAAGGGGACTTTTTGTCGGAGGTATGAGTGGCGGAGGTATGGGCTCCACTGAGGGCCCTCGAGTATATCTGCTGTGTTTGCATGCCTACTGTTGCACAACTCAAAATGGCCCCGGAACTCTGTAAAGCAAGAACCAAGCAGGCGGGTTCCCCCGACTGACCTGTTCGTCGGCGGAGTAGAGGACCTCCATCAGCCGCTCCACAAACGGGGTGTTCTCCTCCCCTTGCTCCTGGCACAGCAGCTCCACTTCCCTCAGCTTGCTGAAGTAGAAGTCTCGCTCCTTCTCCACCCCTTCCAGCGCCTGCTTGATTGTACTCATCTGCGACAACACAACAAGATTCAAGATTCAAGGGTTGAATTGGCCATATGCAACAAAGTACAATGGAATGCTCACTCCCCATTCCCTCCCGCAGTGTGAATTTCCTACAATTGAACACTATATACAATAGTATGTACTTTACTTATACTATACAACAGTATACTATGGCAATACTGTAAACAATACAAATAACTATAAAAATAACAATAGAGTGACTGATGGATGATATATACATGGGTTGAATTTTGCAAAAAAAACTTTTAAAAATAAAAGTGCCAGTAGTTCAGCAGCATCATGAACACAGTGCAGTGTACAGTGCAGAACAGTGCAGTAATTGTAATGAGTACAATAAAATCCAGCAAAAAGTATGATAGTGTATGATAGTGTACAACACGATAGTGTACAATATGATAGTGTAGTGCCAATAATAATAATAATGAACGTGTTCAAAGTCAACCACACGTTTTTAGATAATGGTGAAAAAAAAGAGAACCACAGCTCGTCCATATTTGCTTCTCAACTGTGATGTTATGTATCAAGATTAGATATCAAAGAATCAGATTTTCATATTCCGTGATCCATCGACAACGATTCCAGTGCAGCCCAAAATGACTTGGCCTTGTTCAGTTCCATTAGTCTATAATTAGTGGACCACGACCACGACTCGTTGATGGTTGAATTCATGTGAAAATTATGCATTTGCGAATAATCAATAACCCTACCGCTAAGTAAGAAATTAAAACACACGCAAAGCATCTCTTTTAAAAAAAAAATCCCAGTATCATCATTTTACATCCATTACTTGTAACATCCTCATAAAAAGGGCTTCCTTAATAAAAAGGTTTTTAGGCCCGTCTTAAGGGTCCAGGGTCTGTGGTGCCCTTCCTATTCTAAGGAACGTTTTACTATTAATCAGTATATTTACTATTAAACACCTTCTGCAAAAACACTTTTCTTTTCACTTCCATGCATTCAGTACGTTATTAAGGAAAATGTTACACCATTTTACAAATAGCAACGTTTTACTATAAATAACCCTGTCATAATAGAGTGTGGAAGACAGTTGAGCACAAATGTGATGTGTGTAACAGGACCATCTTGAGATCTTCTTGATCTTCCCCTCACCTCTCTTAGAGTTCATCCAAAACATCAATCCATGCCCCGCAACCAAGCTTATAGGGGAACAGTGATCATACCTGCTCATTAAGAAGTGTGACCTGTGCTTCCAGTTCTTTCTCTCCCTTGGCTGGGGTGGACGGTCCAGGGATCTTTTTGGCCGACGAGGGTCTAGATGACGGTGTTGTGGACTTGGGGGTCGTAGCAGCTGCCCTGGAGGCTCCTCCTGCAGGAGACAACAGTAGCATATCAAGATGCTAAAAGGTTTTGCAGCATAGATGATTGATGGCCGACACAGCGTTTACGAATAATGATGGTGATGGGCCTAATGAAATCTTACGTAGGTTGCTTGGATGATCACATTGGTTTACTCATTAGTTTACACTCATTAACACCATCTAACTCTCCTTTGTGAAACCATGAAGGAAACCACGACACATGGTCTACATCTACTTTTGTATTGTGGCAGAGCAGAATTATATACAGCGGGATAAAATGGCACGGCTAGGATAACAGCGACATAAACCATGCAATGAGCTGGCTGCTCCTTTAGAGGGCAATGCACAAGGTCACAAATGAAGTCGAATTAACCTCAACAATCAAAATGAGCTCCACTGACGGAGACAAATTGTTGAAATTGCGGCAACAAATCAGTCAGTGTCAAGTATGCCGACGTGACTATAGATTATAACGAGAAGAAGCATCTACATTTAATATAAAATAATTTTAATATTCTTGTAAAGTGTAATTCAATTGTTACCATGTAGATAAATCATATCTTTCCATTAACACCAATGCCTTTGGTTTTCCAGGTGATTGTGCTTACCTGCCGTGGGAGAGCTAGCTGCATGGAGGGACTTCTTCGGCAGGTTGAAGATCTGCTCTCCGGGGTCAGGTGGGGGGATGGCATCTTGACCCTGTCTGGCCTGAACCGGGTCATATTCTTTACCATCGTAGTTTGCATCAAAGAACCTCTTGAACCACTGGATGAAGTCAAGGTTGTCTTGAAACCTGCCTTTGACCAGCTTCTCCACGGGAATAATCTGAGTGGGAGGGAAACACAGAGGATCAAACATCGCCAAAGCAAGAGCAAACAATCACAATGCATGAATGACTAGCAACTTATGGAAACCACATGGGTGCCAATTAGGGTGTCGGGATTCCCTCAGACTCACCTTGTCCACATTCACCCTCTTAAATGATGCCTGCAACACTTTCCAATTGTGGATGTACTCATGCTCCAGTTTAGCTTGGAACTTGACCTTCTTAAGACTGATGCAGCCAGGAAAAAGGCAATCCATGAACTGGCAGTAGGCCGCTCCTAGATGAAGGGAATCAAATCATACAACAGTCAGAACCTGTAGGGAGATGTACATGGAATATGGGGAATGAACTGCACTCGCAGCCTTGTGTATTCTATCTAGATTATTATCACTCCCCGAAAGCATGAATCCATTATCGTTATAAACTAAAGGGGGTTTGCAATAACAACACTATAACATTATATTTGATATGGGCTAAGTGAAGCCAATCGGCATATATGCCTCAGTAATGTCTCCTTCAAAGCCCAGAGGAATTGACATACTTAAGTGTGTGGGCCGGCCGAGAGTCTGGAGTGATTGTGATTAGATTACGTGGACCCAGCAGGAGGACATGCCCGATCGCAAGCTTTATTTATAGACGGCTCCCAGTCCCCACCAAGAATAGGTGAGTGTGTTGCACAGATTAATTTAACTTTATCACTGGGTCAAGCGAAGGCAGGTACTAGTCATGTCTGTTACCAATCCACAGCTGATCGAAACGCGCAACAACACACAACAAATACACACACACTATCAATGGCACCTTACCTGAAGACAGCTGCTCAACTTTTGTGTAATTTAGGCTGAGAATATCATTAACCCAGGCAGTGATGTCATGCCTGCTCATAGTCTCCTGGGTTATTGAGGTAGAGTATACGTTGACCGCCATCCCCCAACTGCAAAAGATAAATGAATACATTCAAATTGAGTCATAATAAGGCAATACATTTCAGGTCAGCACGACAATGCTCTTAATCCCATGTTGCAAGGGTAGTTCGCTTACAACGTGTCGGTATTGAACAAAAGAGAAGACACTTAGGAATTTGGGATATTGATTTTGTCTTGGTTACACAAGGACCAAGAAACATAACAGATGCACCACCAATTCTCAGTTGAGAGCAAGGAAGACCAACTTCTGTAACGTTTCTGTACCAAATCATTATAAAGCACCTTTTACACATTTAGCCAAGCCATCTGTTGAACAATTCTTAACACTTTGCTTTAATGTGCTATTACATAATAATAAGCCAAATGTTAAATACATCAATCAACAATCAGTGCAGTTATCTGAAATCAATTTCTGAATTGCAACCAAAAACAGACTATTTCCCCACACTTGGGGTATCATTGGGCTAGTTATGGCTCGAATGAGGCGGGGGGGGGGGGGGGGAGAAGGCATGCAATGTTCCTTATTGTTTTCCCAGTTCTCTGAAGCCCAGTTCGTCCCCAAACCAGTGGTACGTGTGCAGGAGCAGGGTCTCCACTGACAGACCGAGGAGGATGCACATTGGGCCAGCCGCTCATATGTCAACAAAGCGGATGTGCCGTTAGCTTTGTTAGCAATGCAGTAACCGTGGGTCGCCCAACTAGGGTGCCTCTTGGCTGTATGTCCACTGTAAATCATGATATTAAAAGGTGGGACATGCAACGGGGTATCTATACGTGTAAGAATGCATGTATGATTATACAATGTGTGGCTACCATTGACCATAGAAACATGACCTGCTCTAATGAATAAATGCCATTCTAGTGAGGGTGGCTATCTATTCGCATACCATCTGACAAGTTCGTGAGTGTGATAACTTCGATGTGGCATCCGAGTGCAGACGATGAGGAAAGCATACCGTGTGCCTTGCAGCGGAACAACCATTAAGGACTATCGTGCAGAAAAACCAACGGACGGACGGGGCCTTTAGCGATTTACGGCCATAGCTTCAATGACAGGACTAGATAGCAACGGAAGGGGCTTAATGCGAATTTAAGATCGGCGGGTAGCGCACACACGAACAGGCCGTAGATGAGAAGCAATAACTGCAACAGAAAAAAAACCACCAAATGAAAACCGCAGCCTGTTTAGCGAGCCCATTCCGCCTCCCGGCCGCCGCTATAGAGCCGCTATGAGAGCCGCTTTGAGAGCCGCTATGAGAGCCGTCGCTGCGGCATTACAGCCGTTTACCTGTAGGCGCGCTCTCCTCGCACTGTGTTCTTTCTGTAAGGAATGATGTTGGATCCGTTGTCCGGGACGATGTCGTTGTTATTCTCTCCATTGGGGGAAAGTGCTTGGGTGGGGCCAGGCATCGGGTCTCTCTCAAAAATATCGAACAGATATTCTGTTCTCCCTGGCAAGAAGGACGATGGAGAGATCCTAAGAAAGTGCCGCACCTCAGGCTCGTTCTGTCTCTGCTTATTCCTCACAGATCTCCGCCTAGTGACGTCGCTGCGCCCAGACCACGTGACCCCAAGGGGTGGCTGCCTGCTCCTTTTTATAGTGGGGCTATTTCGCCGGGATAAAACCTATATTTATAAAGGTGATCGTCTTCGGACTATAATATAATCACACAACCAAGGGCCAGCACATTCAACGCAGTTTGCAGTTGGCTTTGTTGGCTATGCAAATGAATCTTTTGTTGTTAATCAAATGCTCGGCCACGATGAAAGACTAATGCAGCCTATCATTTTTTTTTTTTATAACAAAGAATGAGTATCAATGGATTGATGCTAGAAGATGCATGGCTTGGGTGTGTGCTAAAACAGTAGGCAGGTGAGCGTTTGACAGGTTGACACTACTGAAACTCAGGGCACAACCATAAGGCTGTGTGTGCCTATGGGAAATTAGCCAAGCCATATAGACATATAGACATCCACACATTCAGTAGTAAATAGTTCTCTCACCAAATCGTCCAGGGTTATAATCTGAACCTACCGTTCAAGTTCCAGTTAAAAAGCTGAACAGCAGGGCCAGATTAAATGCATTTCAAACATTCAATGGCTTTGCTCAAAATAAAAGATGCACCATTGTTTCTTTAAGAAGCCTAGACAGCAGCCATGCTGTTCGGGATGTAGTAGGCCGAACGCGTCCCAACTATGCCAGGGAGATGTGTTATCATTAGGATCCATAAAAGTTGTTGATAACACGCTCTTATCACAGCTACTTAAGCAGGTGACCTGGCAGTACGAAATTGTGTTATTCATCTTGTTAATATGAATGCTTGTGAACTGCTCTATTTTTATGTTCGCGTACCTCAGTGTTATGCTATTGTCTGCTTCAACAAATGTACACGTTGTAAGTCGCTTTGGATAAAAGCGTCTGCCAAATGCCCTAAATGTAAATGTAATGTAAAAGCACATAGTAAAGATATGCTTTGCGAATCGTAACATGTATTAAAGATTAAAAGCCACGACGCACCACCCAATAATAACAGCCACATCAACACAAACCCACAGACTACCATTACTTAATATTGGTTAATAATGCTTTATAACCCCAAAGCATTCATATTCCAAAAGCAGCTAGGCTATATACACATCTAGAGACAAAGTATTGGCAAAGTGTGATTGGCAAAAGAGTGCCAATATTGTGCAGACAGTGTTGGGATCAGACACACTAGAAAGGATCAGACACTAGACACCATACCCCGTGGGCCATAGTGTGAACACGTCTGCAAGTTGTGCTCTGCATCCTGACAGCATGCACCACGGGGCGAAGACACAAGTCAACAAGTCAAGCGACTGACATCCACTCATCTACAAAGGGCTACGACATAGTCCCCGGGGAACCAGTAGTAGTATTATTTGGTTTTGTTGTTGGATGAACTTGTTGATAGCACTATTTACTACTATTTACTATGTGCATGACGCTGACTATACGCGTAAGCCTAACTGGATGATCGGGTAAATTGACCTGGACTGTGGTGTCGAATCAATGGCCACAATCATTTAAAAACACAAGTTGTTCAGCAGTTATGCAAATGTTGCAGACAGCCATGCATGCAGCCAACATATCGATAGTGCGGCTTTCCGTGTATAGTATAGTAGTATAGTATAGTAGTATAGTAGTATAGTACAGTATAGTATAGTAGTATAGTACATTATAGTATAGTATAGTATTATAGTAGTATAGTATATTATAGTAGTATAGTAGTATAGAACAGTATAGTATAGTATAGTATAGTAGTAGTAGTATAGTTCCACGTCAAAACCTTGAACCTACGACTCGAAAGGAAATCATCGCACCGACAGCAGACTGCATCATCTGTCACCGAACCTATGTTATAATCGTATACAAATAATAATAATATACGTTTAGGTGAAAACCGAACCGAATTAGAGCAGTAGACCTTGGTGGACGTAGTGCAAGACATGCATCACTATGTGTTAACAACTAAATGTACAGTATGGCTGCACTTTTGACTGAACCAGCCGGTATGCACACTCACACACACACACACACACAGAGACCCCAGCACCCGACTCTACAAACACACACACACACACATACACACACACACATCGATACATGGGCGAAACCTGGCGTTTACTTTTGGAAGGACAAAACGCGAAATGGTTAATTCGACTCACCAGTTAACTCGTATCCTATCACCCAGGTTTTACACGGTGTGTTAAAAAAAAAAGCAGCTCTTTTCCTGAGTCACTCCACCCTCTCTCAACTGTGTGCAATAAGCGCCCATTCGTGCTGGACGATGACACGCAAAAAACGCACTTTTCGCTGATTGGGTAACGCGACACCGCGGAGGCCGCTCATTGGTTGGTTTCTGACATCTGTTCCGCGCCGACCAGTCGCGACGCGATGCGTTGCTCGTTGAAACGCGTTTGACAGCTTCGTCTTCTTCTTCTTCTTCTTCTTCCACATCGACACATGTCACTTTCCCTCTGACTGGCCTTCTTACGTTGCCTAATCATCACTAAGATACATAGTTCAATATATCAAATATAATATAGTACATAAATGTAAACATAAGACGTCATATATGTATATATATATATATGTATATATATATATATACATATATGACGTCTTATGTTTACATTTCATTTACATTACATTTCAACATAAGACGTCATATATGTATATATATATATATGTATATATATATATATATACATATATGACGTCTTATGTTTACATACATATATATATATGTATATATATATATATATGTGACGTTTTATGTTTACATGTACTATACAGTGGTGAAGCGTCAGGGCCTTCAAGGTATTCAGAGAAGACCCTGGAACTCTCAGATGAAACCAAAAATATCGAATTAATTGTATTAATAAAATGTAATACAATTTAATCAAATTTAAATAAAATGAATAAATGAGAATGGTATCTGTGTTGTTATCTGTTATATTACAGTGTTACGTTGATTTGTTTGTCTTTCTCGGTCCATGCACGACGCATTTGAGTGGTTTTGTGTTGGAAAAACAATGCAACCAATCAGATATTTTTCTAGGTTGCTGGGAAGAATATCCTTCAACCAAAGTATTCCCGATGACTTTGGCCCTTAGACTGAATGAGAGCGTACGTTTGGATTGACAATTTGATCAACCAATCATATAGTGATTTGTAGCCAATGGGCGTATTCTTTCAGATTTCCCCACAGCTCAATAGGGAGCTAGAAGGTATACTGGCTGGAGCGACAGGGGATCTAGCGTAGTGCTACGTTTTTTCTACGTAGGATTTTACGTCAAAATGGCGAAGGCGAAGATGATGGGCTGTTACTTCACTACATGGACACTGCTTTACCAACTATGGTACACTTGGAAATTGGCTGCGACAATCTTATCTGCCTAAATGAGATATGGCATAAAGTGACTCCTCCGTGACGTCAGTCTGACTAGAAAAACGGAATTTTCGAATGGGGGGGGGGGGGGTGGTCTACAGCAGGGGTTCCCAAAGTGGGGGTCGCGGGACCCCGAGGGGGGGGTCGCGATTATTATTATTATTATTTTTAATTTATTTTTTATCATTTGTATTATTATTATTATTGTTAATAATAACGTGAGTGACAAATAAAGGAATTCTGATTCCCATAGATTCACGACAGTATCATCATTGAAAAAAAAGCCACACACAATGTTCGTGATCGCGATTAGCCCCCCCCCCCGTCGGACGGTGATAGTGGGGGGTCGCCAGTCTCCAGTCTGTTATTTTGGGGGTCGCGGGCTGAAAAGTTTGGGAACCCCTGGTCTACAGAAGGTCCAGTTGTGATAGACACGCTTCGCCACTGGTACTATATTATATTTGATATATACATATATTATATTTGATATATACATATATTATATTTGATACATACATATATACATATATATATATATATATATATATGTTTATATATATATTATATTACATATTATACATATATATATATATATGTATATATGTATGTATCAAATATAATATATGTATATATCAAATTGTTGAACATGACTATTTGAGAATTATTATTGTTTTTATTTTGTTTTTTGTTTTTTTTTTGTATTATAATTTTTTTTTTTTGTACATTGTTATAATTATTATTATGAGTGAGAAGGGGAGGGAAAAGAAAGAAAAAAAAGAATATATATATATTATTATTATTGTTGTATGTTTTGTTTCTGACATGTTCAATAAAGAAATAAAAAAAATAAAAAAGAGTAAGACACAGAAGGGATGCAAAGAGAGATGCTCCCTATTTGTTTAGATTTAAGTGGTAATGGTAATACTTAGGTCATACTTAATCGTAGCAGCTGTTTGGCAAAACGGTTATCCAGGAATTACAGCCCCTTACATTCCTCTAACAGAGCATAGAAATATAGGACTAGACAATCGCCTCTGGGCCAACCGTTAGCACCCAAGCACACCCTGTTTTCAAATCAAACCAGGTTAATTTTTACTTCCGGTGAAGCACCTTCATTAGCCTACAATGATATAACTAAGAAGTCATATATATATCATATATATTTAAAAATAAATAGTCAATAACAAATTGAATTTCTTCTATTGACTTCTCTGCTCTTTTAACTAAGTGTTTAAGAGGTCCCTGCCTTGTAAATGTGTTTTACCAAGTCTTAAATGGAAGCATAGAGAATACAATGACCTGCCTTACTGAACTGAAGGACTTTGGGTGGGCACTGCGGGCCTATTTAGCGTG
>CM051019.1:19141874-19144374 GCA_027704905.1 Muraenolepis orangiensis
ATACGGATTAGAAGACAGTTGCAAACAGTCGTTGAGAATAGAATACAAGAATATACTATGAAACAGGTATATATTAGATACAACATTCAGTGATTTAAATATAGGTTAGATATTTCTAAATATATGTTGAAAGGCTCAGCTGAATATAGCTTGCATTATTCACTGCACCAATAGTCAAAAATATATATTTAACATGCCGTTAGTACCAAATGCATTTTTCTCTCCAAGCTAAAAAAAAAATCACATTTGTTCACACTAAAATAGATTAGAACGCAGGTTTTCGGAGTAAATAGGCGTGCTCTATTTGAACCATACGTCTCCAAAGTATTAATATGTTTTAGTTTTTTTCACATTCCCAACTTACGGCTTGTTTCCGTTCCTCCTCCTGTGAGAACAGAGGTATTTGTGTTTGTCTCAAACATTAAAAAACATCAAACTACATATGTAGTCCTATATCATCTTAAACCATATACTCAGCACAGGCCTCTAGTGCAGGGCATGACTAGCAAGTGGCTTCCCCATAGCGTAATGGATTAGTATTGATCTCTTGGGGGCTAATAGCATAGATATTCTGACCACTTAACTGGCCACTACAGTAATTCGTTTTGGTGGCTTTTATTGTGCCCATTAGTTTTACAGACTGCTGATATTCTCACCCTGATGCCTTTCCTTAAGGAGGTAGACACATTATTATTATTATTCTTAGCTTGGTTAATAACATATTAATCCCATATCCCATATCCCTACAATTAAATGGTTTGGTTGTTTCGTTGTTGTGTCCAATACATATGAAATCCTACACCGCTTCAAAAGCCTGCCCCCTAACGGACACATGTGGTACTTCCCCTACAGAGCGGTTCCATTCATTAGCGGTATAAGGCCGACTCTAATCGCAAACCTTGAGAAGCATCATGAGTTGCTCCAGCTGCACCATGAGTTCCCTGCGGCTTTCCTGCAGTGTAGACATTCTTTGTTCAAGCTCATCTTTACGTTGCCTGACAGAAAACAAAAAGAAGAAAATGACAAACGGCAACACTTCCAAAGAGCAAAATGAGGGATCATTGTAACTCTGAATAAGAAAAGCGTTGTTCCTTTGTTCTACAGAGAGCAACATGTCCTCGATCCAAACTCCAATCCAAATCAATCAAAGATGGCCCACCTTGACTCAATTTATGTCCCGTTGTTGTGGGGGTAATACTTATATATCTAACCACCGCGACGAACAATGTACAGTGTACTGCCTTCTACGTCAACATAGTGAAATTCGACAAGTAAAGCAGCTAAAGCAGTAAAACATTCATCTTAGAACCCCCCCCCCCCGGGGTTGTCGTCCAGCGTCAGACCTGGGATTGTTCTACATCAACGGCTAGGGGTTGTAGTCCTGTTCTAGGAGCTGGGGGAACGTGAAGCCCTAACGAGGTCCTACCTGAGAAGCCGTAGCTCTGCTAGCAGAGTGGGGTTCTGCTGGTTCTTGTCGGCCGGTGGCTGGGAGGCCTGCTCGTGTTGAATCCGCAGGCGCTGGATCTCTTGCAGGATTTCTCTGCAACAGACACAGACACAGACACACACACACACACACACACACACACACACACACACACACACACACACACACACACACACACACACACACACACACACACACACACACACACACACATACACACACACACACACACACATAAAAACACACACACACACACACACATAAAACACACACACACACACACACACACACACACACACACACACACACACACACTTGAAAATGAATGGAATGAAAATAATTGTCCCTGATTCAGTGAACACAGAGTGTTATAGTCAAGTATTGTATAGTATAAGTATAGTTCATAGTATAGCATATAGTGTTCAATTGTAGGAAATCCCTACTGCGGGAGGGAATGGAGAGTGAGCATTCCATTGTACTACTTGTTGCATATGGCAAATAAAAACATCTTGAATCTCGAGATGAGTTCATGTGAAATGTTCAATCAGTGCCATTTAGCTTGACTAGCGTTAATGGCATCGGTTAAACGGAAAACACCAGAAAAGCTTGTTGCATGCTTCAGCTGTTTCCGTCTCCCAACTACAAACCCACACTAAACACGCCTAGGGGACAGGTTTTTTTTTTTTTAAACAGTAACAGTAATATGATGATGATGCAACCTTTAAAAAAAGATCAACTCATTAGACCGGCGGCGCATTAAATACTGTGTACAACGTTGGTATACTTGTAAAGTATCCATCCTTTGAGAACACACCCCCAAACCCCAACCCCCCCCCCCCCCCTCCCCCCCTGACAGTTATCAACAAATACTTAGGAGGAGCGCACCACTCTACGCCACACAAATGTCTTTTAGTTTTAGTTTTAGTCATTTTAATAGTCTCTCACTGGCAGGCCCACGTAGCAACCTACACATTGATTGAGTGGGCCAAATCATTCATGGCTCACTGTCAGTGTGTGCGGTTGTTAGGATTGTTTGGAATTATGCCCATATCT
>CM051019.1:19164374-19174374 GCA_027704905.1 Muraenolepis orangiensis
CAGCGTGTCGTCGGTATACGAGCGACAGACTGGAGGTCTAAACGATTGACAGATGCATCCCGTTTCTTAAAGCAACTATATTACATACATGTACCCGGCACGTACCCTAACAACTTGCCAAGTAACTCATATTACACCACCACAGTGGGTATAAGTATAAGTACGCACATTGCATCTTACTGTATATGTATACACAACTGCAGGCACACTTGCCCCAAGACTCACCAGAATGTCGAGGCACGTCACGCCAAGCCATCACTGTGTTTACATCCACCAATCCACTGATTTGCATACGCGCGTGCAAAGGGAAAAATAGGTTCTTCTGATCGATCAGGTCTTCTTTGGTCTTACGTCCATTCCATCCTCCTCACCGAGAGAGCCATTATCAACACCACCACCACTCACTGACTCACTGACCGTCTATACGAGCGATGCTTTAAGCTATGGGAAATGTTCCGAGTAACGCAGAGAGAGAGCAGAGAGAGAGAGAGAGAGAGAGAGAGAGAGAGAGAGAGAGAGAGAGAGAGAGAGAGAGAGAGAGAGAGAGAGAGAGAGAGAGAGAGAGAGAGAGAGAGAGAGAGAGAGAGAGAGAGAGAGAGAGAGAGACGAGCGTCTGCTGCCTCTAGTGTGTGTGTGTGTGTGTGTGTGTGTAGCCTTCGCGATGACGTAATGCGGAGTCTCTTCACACACACTTCTTCTCCAGTGTGGACTTTCTCGCGGGTTAAACTTGAATTGTCAGAAAAGTCAGAACTCAGAATGGAATAGATGGACTTGGTCTTCGAGGCGAACGTTGCAATACTTCCCCCTTGAATATCCACTATGATGACAATCTTTTTTCTTTTTTTTACACACACACACACACACACACACACACACACACACACACACACACACACACACACACACACACACACACACACACACACACACACACACACACACACACACACACACACACGATATGATGACATCATGACATCATATATAATAGGACCATATCATATGTGGGAGATAGCGTGTGTTGTACGCTGGTGATTATCCGGTGATATTCCTTTTCTAAACCGTATTCAGCTTACGTATCTCCTATATCCCACTACTATAGCCTGCAGTCCAGAGAAAATGACATTACATCTAGGCCCTTTCATCCTTTTAAATTAACGTCTTACCTTCTCCTATTATTTGGAATATAGTAGTCTACTAACCGACCGCCTTTCACTAAATATATTACATTATATGATCGCATATTGTTAATTATTGTTAATCCATTGCATATTGATGATAACTTACTTTCCCAAGAATATGTACAAATAGAGGCATGGTTTATTGACACATTTTAAAAGACAGGCTGCCGGTCATGAATGCTACACACACACACACACACACACACACACACACACACACACACACACACACACACACACACACACACACACACACACACACACACACACACACACACACACACACACACACACACACATACAAATCCACACACAAGACAATGCACAAAATGCACACACACACACACACACACACACACACACACACACAAGGGACAGCCCACTCACGAATGCACCTCAAACACACGTTGAGCCCTGTGTTGCTAAGCAACCACAGCATTGGAGATTGACAGGTTGCAGGTGGACGCCAAGTGCACGTGAACCACTCACTCCATTACACTAAAGTTGCAAAGCTGCCCCCCCCCCCCCCACACACACACACACACACACTGACACACCTTCATAACAAACGGAGACACACTCATACTCACTCACACACAAACCAAGGACACACACACACACACACGGGACTTAAAGATACCGAAATCAGGAGCACATTGCAGGTTGGTGGATAGCTTGCAACTTCTTTTTGCTTTCACTTTTCCTCCCATGACAACCGTGCAGGCAGCTCATTAAATGATCATTAACTATTTAACAGGAGGCTTAGGCACGTTTAACTACACATGACCTCGCCATGGCAAGAGGACGTAGCCTAGTTGTAGTAGTAGTAGTAGACTAGTAGCCCTAACTTAGATCTACAACCGCTGCATTGTTTATCCCATGAATGTATGTGCAGGGGCCTTATATCAATCTTTATTATCATTTATTTAATTTTTTAATCGAACTGAGAAGCGACTGCTTGTGATGCGATGATGATGATGGTGATGGTGAGTGCTGTATTCCCTACATCTGCAGGACATGTCCGAGGTTGAACATCTAAGATTCCCGTCAAGGGAGGAAAGGCAAACTCCACAAGGTCAGTGTGTGTGTGTGTGTTTTGTTATCTGTTGCATGGCTGCTATGTATTTGATAAACGAGTGAGTTCCCCTCCTCCACTCAAAATGGTGGTGGAACAACTTTCATCACTCTCATGCAACTGGAGACCCGGCCCATTGTTTACACACCGAGGCTCAACGCGTGGTTCTAACTACACTTCAGTGGTTACAACTACCTGTATATTAACTAGGGTCACAGGGTAGTATATTCTGCATATTTAGTCAACATATTATATGTTGCTATTATTTTATTGTGGTTTAGGTTCATCCAAAGTATGTTGTTAGAAGCAAATACACACGGTAGTATAACCCATGCAATTTATTCCCACAAGATATTCCATTCATTCTCAGTAAGGTTAAAAAAAAAGAAAAGAAAAAAAAGAAACCCGTCTCCATCGCTGCAGCGTTGCCTTTTGACCGGCAGATGGCGACATTTTATAGCAAAGAATTGCCTCTCTTTGGTTTGCCTTCATGTTCATTTCTGTGCTCTTTCTACTCTAAAGTTGTGAAGGATCACGGCCCAACACAGAGTCAACCATTTAGCGACGAGGGTGAAGTAGCCTATATTTTCCTTCGTTTTTTTTTAATCGACTCCTAAGTTTTATAATCAGACCAATTAAATGTCTGTACCCCTATTCATCAATTATTTATCTACTCCCTATGAATCCATTATTAATTATAGCTAATGATAAAAAATATGACAGACGCCATATGTCATTCATTAAATGATAAGCTGTTGGTAAGTCTGTGGGCTATGCACGGTGCAGGCTAACTAGTCGCAGTCATGCAGCGTGTGTATACGCATAATTGCAAAAAAAAACAACCCCGTCTCCTGGTCTCCGTAGATCGGGGAGATGTTCAAGAAGCGTGCCCCGGCAGACGTCACAGCTGTGCCCTGGTTAACACTCCCTCGCCATGTGTCAACAAAGCCATTCACCACATCCAGGAGCTGAAGGGAAAGCTGGAGCTGTGGTGTCAACAGGTACAACTGTTAGTGTTGGTGTTGATGTCGGTGTCACATGCAATCATACACATGAGAGGTCAGAAAGCAAATTTCTTAGTGGGGGGGGGGGGGGGGGGAGGATGTAAAATGTAATCTCGGGAAATGTATTTGATTTGTCTTGGTCTTCTTCTTCTTCTTCTTCTTCTTCTTCTTCCAGCCGGGGAAGAATTTCCCCCACTCGACTCCAGACAAGAAGCAATTCAGCAAAACGTTGAGGTGAAAAAAACCTCGGCCTACCATTCAATGTCCCTCTTTAGTATAAACATATCATTAGGATCAGTAGTCTGTCTGCATAGTATGTGACATACTGGCTGAATCTTTGTGTTGTATCGGTGCTTTCTTGTATTATGTTTCATAGCAGTGACCCGGACGCGGGATCGGTCATATCTACAGAATTATACATCGAAGGCATTGGCCTTAGCCTAAGGGGTAATATTTTTATAATATTATATAATAATATTATATCTCTGTCAATTTCACTTTCACAAGAACACATTGTCGGAAAACACTCACTGTATCACTTGAATCCTATTCACATTCATAGATAACTTGTGCACCCACCACCGTAGCTGCACGTAGCGCCATGCTAACCCTACACGCCAAAAGCCGCGCCACGCCAACCCAAAATACATGACCTAATAGCACGGGGGGGGGGGGGGGCGGTGAGAGACGGTATAAACGGTAACTGTGTCTGAAGGCACAGGCAGCGGGCCCTGGTCCCCCCTCCGCAAGGGGACCGCCGACGTCCTGGTCGAGGTGGTCTACCTGCTGGAGAGGCTGGAGGCGGACCGCCAGCACGCGGAGGACCGCCTGCTGAAGGAGACGAGGAGGAGGAAGGTCCTGGAGAAGCGAGTCCACGGCGCCTCCCTGTGGAAGCAGCGGGAGCACGCCGCCGTCGTGCAGAAAGGTCAGACGACGATCTCACCCGGACGGTTCCCAGGTAGCGGCAGCTGCTCGGGAGGCTGAGCAGGTCGCCCTGGCAACCGGGGCAGGCGGATGGCCTTGCTGCTTGCTGTCGAGGTTATTGTTGTTGCTAGCTAGCGGATGCTTTTATCCGAAGCCACTCGCGGTGAATTCGGACGCATGGCCATTAGGAGCAGGTAGGGGGGTTTGACGCCTTGCGTCTTGCACAAGGATGCCTAGAGGTTAGGCCTGTGGACACTGGGAGATGGAACCCAGTGTCTCTCCTCGAGGAGAGGACACCGTAACCATTAAACTATCCTGGTGCGATCCTCGGCACCAACTTCCCGTTGGTGTGTCCTGTGTCCTTGTGTCTTTGACGACGGCTACACTGCTACACTATTATTACCTATTACACATTAGATTGTGACGCTGTAGAAAAGCGCAGTATAAACTAAGGTCATTTCCCAGTGCCCCATTCTCCAGTCTCCTTCTCTTTAAATTGTCACTTTACAAAACACTGCAGGCTCCCGGTGTTTTTTCAGGAAGAAACTTTTTAACAGGGTATTCATGTGCTCATTTGCCAACCCGGTCATGCGTTGGCACACGCAGAGCGTGACGCCTGCGTCCGGGACATGGGAGAGTTGAAGTGGCACCTGGGGCACCGACGAGAGGCAGTGGAGCGTCTGCAGGAGAAGCTGACGGCCCTGGAGGTGGTGAACGGACGCCTGCGCGAGGACATCCGCTCAGCCCAGAAACACGGCCCCCTGGTCAGGGAGAAGATGGACCTGGAGACACGCCTGGTGGAGGAACTCGCCGCAGCTCAGGACCAGGTGAGGGAGGGAGGGAGGGTCCACTGGGTTATCTAGGTTCAACCCCCCCCCCCCCCCCCCCGCTGAATACGCCTCGTAGCGACCCAGGGTTCGATTCCGACCTCTCTCTCAACCCAATTTTTTCCTCTTCATAAAAGCATAAAAAGCCATAATAATCCATATAGAATAATGTATATAGATAACAAAAATATATATACAGCCTCCCTTGCAATGTCCAGACTTGAGGGGAAAGAAGTATTGCATTTATCTATTGCATGAAAAGTTAAATCAAAACGTCCATCTACCTCTCTGTTCGAGTAGTGTGTTGTCGTCGTCTCCCCCCCACCGCCCCCCCCCCCCCCCCCCCCCCTCGGTGGGAGGGCTTTCTACCATCTTGTGGTTGTGATGAGGAAAGGTACAGCGAGAGGTCACCCAGTGGTTGAGTGGTCTGGCGCGCTCTCCCGGGGGAACCATCTGTGTTCTGTGTACTCCAAACCTGTGGCTCTGAATGCGAATCTAGTCAACACTATGGGGTGCCATCTCTCTCCCCCACTCTCCCCCCCCCCTCCCTACCTCTCTCTCTCTCTCTCCCTCTCCCTCTCTCCCCCCTCTCTCTCTCTCTCTCTCTCTCTCCCTCTCTCACTCTCTCCCTCTCTCACCCTCTCCCTCTCCCTCTCTCACTCTCCCTCTCACTCTCTCTCCCTCTCTCTCTCACCCCCTCCCTCTCTCTCTCTCACCCTCTCTCTCACTCTCACTCTCTCTCCCTCTCTCTCTCTCACCCTCTCTCTCTCTCTCTCTCTCTCTCTCTCTCTCTCTCTCTCTCTCTCTCTCTCTCTCTCTCTCTCTCTCTCTCTCTCTCTCTCTCTCTCTCTCTCTCTCTCTCTCTTTCTAACGGTTCCCACTGTCTCCTGTTTCCCCAGTGTATTGCTTTTTCTTTCGTGTGTCTGACTGTCTGATCTGAAGCTGTTAGCAGTATAGGAGGTTGTCGTCATATCGTTTAGTATTTTTATATTATTTATAGCAGAAATTGATATTCGCGTTAGTACATATGAACATCTGCCCTTATCGACCAAACTCAAATAAAGCTTATATATATATATATACACGACAACTGTATTTCATTGGGGGGGAATAGCTTTATATATATATATATATTATATATATATATATCTATATATACTTAACCGGGGGAAAAAGCCTATTATATATATATAATAAGCTTCCCCCCCTATGAAATAGAGTCGTATCGATATACAGTATATATATATTAATGTTTATATATATATAGATATGCAGTATATGTATATATATAATAATACAAATTTCCCACCCATGAAATAGAGTCATATGGAGTTCAAATGTCTATCTCTGTTTCACATCAAATGCTTTCAAATTGAACCCAAGCTCTCAGTCACCGGCGCCTCATTTGCTTAAATACCGCAAGTTAAACAAAAAATTGAGTGTTGTTGTTTTTGTGTGTGTGTGTGTGTGTGTGTGTGTGTGTGTGTGTGTGTGTGTGTGTGTGTGTGTGTGTGTGTGCGTGCGTGCGTGCGTGCGTGCGTGCGTGTGTGTTTAGGCCGATAATGTTCACGCAGAGACCAACCGTAGTCTCCAGTCATTAAAGGAAGAGCTGGGGAAAATGGAGGCAGAGGCCAGCCACGAAAGAGAGGCCATTAACACTGACCTGAAGACCATCAGGATCCAACTGGCCAACAAATTGTGAGAACCAAAGAGCTTTTATTAGCCGTTAAAGAAATGCACACTTAAAAAAAAAGAAAGAAATACACACCAACAACCAAACAACCAAACAGCCGCCACACCCAAAAGCTGGAGTACCGGTACATCTCTACTCAACCTTTGGAATACTTAAGAAGCATCCCCCCCTTTAGAACACAAAGCAACGGGACTCAAAATACATAATGGGACTGTATTCATTTTAATAAATTGTCTTATTTATTTGAATAATTATTTTGGTATTATTACGGTATTATTGAAGCTTTAGGCTGAGCGCCCCCCCCCCCCCCCCCACCCCCCATGACAATGAAACACATGTTTTTGGGGGGGGTTTGGTTTGTTTGTTTGTTTTTCAGAGAGGAGACGGAACAGTTGAAGGCACTTTGGGAGATGCATGGTGTTGGTCTGAAGGAGACGGAACAGTTAGTCGCTCTGAGGGGAGAACAATGTGCCACCGTGTCTCAGCTCATTCCTGAAATGGAGCAGCTTGAGTCAAGCGCAAGCGAACAGGTAATGGAGACAACGCCGTTATGTGTGTGTGTGTGTGTGTGTGTGTGTGTGTGTGTGTGTGTGTGTGTGTGTGTGTGCCCGGTGTGTACCTGTGCCCGGGATTGCGCGAGAGTCGCCCGTGTAAAATGTATTGCCGACTGCAAATTGAACCTCCAATTGAAATTAACTCGATTTGCAGGTTTTGGAATTGAAAATCGAAATTAGGCAAGAGACGGGGAAAACGGAGAACTTAAGGGAACAACTTACCAAGTTGCACACTGATATTCAGCAAACTGTAAGTAATCTCATTAGTGTCTAAATGATATCGTCCCCCGCCCGCCCCCCCCCCCCACTCCCCCACCCACCACCACCAACAAAAAAAACTCATTATAATGACATGTTCATGCTCTTCCCTTGTATTAGCGCTTGTTAGCAATGCCGCTTTTGTTCCCTAATAGAGGTTCGCTCAGTGCGTTAAGATCCTCAATGGCACTGCCAAATATAGGGGCCCTAATTACCATCCGTACAAAACAATGCACGCTCAAAACGAATGGCCACTATTATTACAACACAACAAAAAAAAATCAACGAAAGCCATGGGGCGTCTCTCTCTCTCCGATCACACGCCCAGACCCTCCACGGTGAGGCCGAGGTCACCGGCTTGGAGGCAGCGCTGAGGGCAGAGCGGCAGGAGCTGGCGGCGCTCGGCGAGGAAAACCTCGGGTACCAACTGGAGGCGGAGGACTTCCAGAGGAGAACATCCGAGAGGTAATGGTAATGGATGCTTTTATATAGCGCTTTTATCCAAAGTGCTACATAAAAGAAGTCATGCCTCACATTCACCCATTCAACCACCGACGGCGGTGGTCAGCCATGCAGGGAGACAGCCAGCACGTCAGGAGCGGTGAGGGGGTTAGGGTGTCTTGCTCAAGGACACCTCGACAGGTTTTGATAAAGAGGAGCCGGGGGGGGGGGGGGGGGGGATCGAACCTGCAACCTTATGGTTGTGAGGCGACCGCTCAACCTCCTGAGCTACACTGCCGCCGAGAGGTCAGTTCTTCCTCCCCAAACGGGTCGCCATCGAGATTTGTTCCAACTCCTATCTCCGTCCCCCCCCCCCCCCCCCCCCCCCCTCAGGGTCAAAGCCACGAGGCAGATGCTGAAGGACAAGAAGCAGATGTGGCAAGCGATGGGTGAGAAGGAGCAGCGGTGGGAGGAGGCCAAGGGGGAGGCCACGCGGGCCGCGGGCCGCCACGCCGCCACCAAGGCCCGGCTGGAGGAGCAGGAGCAGGCGGCCTTCGCGGAGGAACAGAAGGCCAGGGTGGGTCCCGTGAAGTCGAGGCCAGCGTTTGAAGGTTGAACGCCGAGCGCAGTGCTCCATGTGCCACTGCTAGAGACTCGGGGGGGGTTTCTATTGTCTAAAGCGGCTTACTGTGAATTCAGATGCCGCGGTCATTATGGACCAGATCAGGGGGGGGGGATCTAGTCAAGTCAAGTCAAGTCAATAGTATTTGTATAGCCCTCAATCACAGTTCCAGTCTCAAAGGGCTTCTTCACATGCCACATGTTTACAACACCCCCCAAACCCTTAGCCCCCCTAAGGCCAAGAAAAAACTCCCTTAATGACGTAGGAAACAATCTTGAGAAGGAACGCAGAGTGGCAGGGGATCCCTCCTTCCAGGGATGGTTCAGGAGTGCAATGGGTGCCGTAAGTGACTCATAGTAATGTACATAGTAAAGTACAAACAAAATGATATACATATAATGTACACAATATACAATTATTAAAATTGTATATTATTAAAAAAGAATATCATTTGTGTGTGTGGTGCTGGCCGGTATCCTTCAGGTGGGGATCACAGCGGCACACTGGAGAACGGAAGCAGACTGCGGTATGGTTAGATGGGACAGGCAGTTCTGTGGACATGGGGGGGGGGGCGGTGGGGGGGGGAATCGAACCCAGAACATTTAAGGCAGGGAGTCGAACTCTTTAGCCACTGTGCCACATTGTACCGTATTCATTCTACATGTGTGTGTTTTATTTGTGGAATAGTGGAATCAAATGCTGCTGCTTGTGTTCAACGTCCCACAGAAAGAGACGGACAGCCTGAAGAGAGAGCTGACAGACAGGATGAAGGCCCGGGCCGTGCTGAAGGTACGGTTACGTCTGTTGTGCCCACAGTTGCATCACCAAATGTGCTTCTATGTGTTGTTGTTTGTTATTTGCATTAAAGCGTAGCCATGATAGTGCATTTAAAGACTTCCAACAGGCCATATTTAATATTTAAGATTGCATTCCTGTTGAAGAGTTTAAGACCGACCTCCATCATGTGCTCCCATGTGCATTTTTTTTTGCGCGTGTGTGTGTGTGTGTGTGTCTCTATGTGTGTGTGTGTGTGTCTCTATGCGTGTGTGTGTGTGTGTCTCTATGCGTGTGTGTGTGTGTGTGTTATTTTCGTCTTCCTTCAAGCATAAACTTGGGGAGGGTTTTTTTTATGTGCTCTGTTTTACTGTCTTCTATCTCAGAGCCAATGTGCAATGATCACTGAAGAATTACAGCGGGAGCGGTGGAGCTCGGAGCTGGCCAACCAGAAACTACGGCGGGAGGACCGGGAGGCGGCCTCCGCCGGAGGAGAGCTGGGGACGCGGGTGGAGGAGCTGAGGAGACGGTGCCGCCAGAAGTCCCAGGTAAACACAACACAACACAACACACGAGTGATGATGATGGGAGAGAGGACTTTGATATGGAGGAGAGGAGAGAAAAACTAATCAAAACAAAAAAGATCT
>CM051019.1:19181874-19184374 GCA_027704905.1 Muraenolepis orangiensis
TTTATTCTCTCTCCTCATCTCTCTGATCTCTCCTCCCCTCTCCCTTCTCCTCCACTCTCTTCCTCTCACCCTCTCGCTCTCCCCCCCCGCTCTCCCTCTCTTCTTCCTCTCGTCCCCCTCCTCTTCCTCTCTCCTCCCCCTCCTCTTCTTTTCTCCTACCTCCCTCCCTCTCCTATCCACTCCTGTCCTTTCCATCCTTCTACCTGCTTTCTCCTACTGGTTTTTTTTTTCCCCAGAGAGGGTCCCCCTGGGGGTGCTCGCTCGCTCCGCATGGGCAAGTTAAAATTTCCCCTAGATGGGTTTTTTTTTTTTTAGTTGGGCGACCATGAGGAGTTTTTTGTACTGCAGCAATCAATAACCGAATGAAAAAAATTAACCTTATTGGGGGGTGGCGGTGATAGTCTCGTGACTCCCTGATGGTAATGTGGGGGCCCCCCCCTCTCACCACCCCCCGAAAGGAGTGGGTAAAAATGTTGGAAGAGGAGAGACGCAGAAGAGCGAGGAGAAGAGGAGAAGGAAGGAGGAAGACAGAAGGTTTAGAGTAGAACCCCAGAGAGAGAGAGAGAGAGAGAGGAAGGAAGAAGAAGAGAGAAAGAATTTCCTCTCCCCAGAGTTTGGAAAATCAAAAAGGACAAAACATGCCAAGATCAAATAACATTGAAACTTTTTTTTAACTGTTGATATCCCTCTTGTTTTTTTACTAACAAGACGATCATAAGCTACATCCATTCAGCCCCCTACACACACACAACACACAACACACAACAACACACACAAACCACCACACCCACACACACCACACAACCAAAACACAAAAACACACACCACACACACACACACACACACACTACAACCACCAACACCGCACACACCACCACAACACATGTTTTTTTTGTTTTGGGGTTTTTTTGCATGAGATATTAAAGCCGAAGCAGAAAGCTCATAAATCCCCACACGGTTTCCCCCCTTTTTGGCCCCTAATGCCCGAAAGAAAGCCCCCACTCCTTTTTGTTTTTTTTTGATACTGCGGGAGTAGCCCCTTTTTATATTTACGTTACTTTTTTGACGAACACGACGTAAAACAAACTTTTTTTTAAAACAAAGAATCGCAGACGACAAACCCAGGTGCCCCCAGCCACCGCATCACCACATTATTTTATTAACTTTGTATTAGTTTTTAAATTGTTTTTTTATTTTTTTTTTTTTGTTTTGTTTTGTTTTTGTTTTCCAGAGACGAAAAAAAAAAAAAGATACCTTTAACCTTTTTTCTTATTGAGTATTTCTCCCCCATCCTAAGAGCCCGTGATTTGAATATCAAGGGAGAATGCATGAAAAGAAAACAGAGAAGACGACAAGAAAAAAGAAAGGAAATATGACTCAAATCCCCCTGGGGACCCAGTAAATTTTTTTTTTCCTCACTCTAGTAATCAAAGCCCCGTGATTTTTGCCCCCGTTTTCCCCTTCTCTCTCTCTTCTCCCTCATCCTGCCCTTCCCCTCTGTCTCCTCCTCACTTCCCCCCCCTACATCTGTGTCTTCTCTCTCCCCTTTCCATCTCTCCTCTCTCTATTCCTTCCTTCATGCTCCCTTCTTCCGTCCCCTCTTTATTCACCTTGTTCTCCCCTCCTTCGTCCTCCCTCCTCCTCTCCACTCCGCCCCTTCTCTCCCTCTCCCCCCCCTTCCCTCTCTTACCTTTCTTCTCTCCCCCCAATCCTCCTCGCCCTCGGCTCCCCCTTCCCTCTCCCCCCTCTCCTCCCCCCTCTTCCCCGTGTCCACCCCCAACTTTTTTTTTGTTTGTTTGTTTTCCGCCCCCACATGCCTATATCCCTAGCTCCCCTCCCCCGTTCCTCTCCCCCTTCACCACGCCTTCTCTTGACACCGCTTGAAGAATTAAATGTTTTTTCCATTACATTTATGTCCTTCCTTTTCCTTCTTTACCCTTCCTTCCCCTTAGTTAAAAATTAAATTTAAATAGCTAGGAAGATACACAATCAATTCCCCGCAAAAATTAATGCCCTTTTTGGTTGTTTTTTTTTTTAAATAGGCAACTGCCAACGTCAGGGTGTTTTTTGCACCTTGGTTGTTTGGTTTTTTTATCATAGAAATTAGATACCTGGTGTGCTTGGAGAACCCAGTCTAACTTCCCATGAACTGGATTAATTGTAGTTTTTGGTTTTTAAGTCTCCTCCTGTCCCCCCCCCCCCCCTTTCCCCCCCCCCCCCCCCCCTCCAAGACCCAGAAACCCCCCCCCCGGGTTGGCTTGGCTAACAGCTTCCCACCGTGTTTCACCAAGTGTTGTACGGGGTTTTTTTTTTTACACAGCGGTCCCCCCCCATCATCCCCACCCCCCCACCTCTCCTCCCCTCCTCCTCCGCCCCCACCGTACCCCCCACCCCCCAACGTCCAAAAAAGATATCGTGAATACGGAAGGGAATACAAAAACGCCCTCCAGTGGTGATAAATGGGTGGGACCACAATTTTTCCCCCCTATTTATCTTTTTT
>CM051019.1:19186874-19196874 GCA_027704905.1 Muraenolepis orangiensis
CAGGGGAGGATCACACAAAGGCCTTATGGTGGTGACAAAACCCACTTTCAACCACAGCGCCAAGCCCCCCCCTGCCTACACAGCCCGGCTGGAGCCTGCCCCCCCCCCTGCCCAGGCCCCCCTTCTCCTCGCCCTCAAGGAGAACCCCGCCCGTGAGAGTGTCGGAGCTGCAGCTTCAGCGTTAAAATTTTTTCCCATGTTGGGGAAAATCAAAAATGTTTTTTCCGCCCACAACCACTAAAACACAACCGCCTTTTACACTACAACACACCACCCGGCAAACGCCCGGGCCTCCAGTTGGGGGGGCCACAAAAATACGGCCCGGCCCCCGTCCCGTAATTCCGTCCGCCCCCCCGGGGTGGTATCAGTTTTTAAATAAATGCCACAGGGCACGCGGCCCCCTTGATTGTTGCACAGAAATAACCTATAAATGGAACTACGTCCCATTTTTTTTTTAACGCGAGTTTTGTTACGTTTTTTTTTCCCGAGGGGCCAAACGCGCACGACGAACCGTTTTGTCCCAGCTAGAGAAAAAGTTTTTTTGGAATCTTGTTTAAGCAGTCCCCCGGTACCCACACACACTCCGTCCTCGTTCCTCCTCCTCTCTCGGCCACCCATAACCGGTTTTTTTCCAGGGAAGAAGGGGGGAAGAAAGGGCCAATGGGAAATAATACCAACGCCCAACTTCCCACACACTTTTTTCCCACACCCATCCACACCAGGCCCGTCAAAGAGGACCCAGCCTGGTCCCGCCCTGAAACATGAATTGGATTGGGGTTTGACCTCCTGGGAAGAGAGCTCCTCCCCCATTCACCGCACCTCAAACCCCTTCCCCCACCTACCACCCACCCATCCACCCATCACCCCCTCTCAACTCCCCACCACCACCACGCACCCCCCCCATCCACCCACTCACCCATTTCCACCCCTACTTCCCACCACCACCAAACCAAAGCCACCACCACCCATCACCCATCCCGCCCCTCTGTTCCCGAGGCCCCCTTATTTGTCCCCCCCCCCCACTCCCTTCCTCTCTCCCTCATTCTCCTCCCATCTCTTCTTCTCTCTCCCTCTAAGCAACCGAACTCTATACCACATCCAGGAGGGATAAGCTTTTTCCAAGTCCCGCTATGGGCCGCCTTTTGCCCCTTGTGAAAACGGACAGAAGCTTTTCGGCCGGTTTTTCCAGTACCCCCCCCGCAAAAAACAAAACCTTGGGGGCACTGCCCCTAGGTGCCCCCTGTGAGCAAGGGCCACCATACCCCCCCTACCACTACACTTGCACCACCCTGCTCCTCAAGACTAGGGATGGGTTTTTAAGAAAAATTTCTGAAGAAACGCCCTCCAATTTTTTTAATTTTTTTCAATTGCAATTGGTAATACATGGTATTTTTTTTTGATACCACAATTAACAAGAAACCAATTTACAGACCAAATAAGGGAAGGAATTTGTCCCCATAAAAACCTTCCAGATTCATGACACAACCAGCGTCCCCCCGCTTTCCGTCGGCGGTCGCCCCGTTTTGGCGACGCGGGGAAAAAAAAAAGGTAAACCCGCGGGGGTGGAGGGGGTGGGAACAGAAGTTGTCCCTATAATAAAGTACTTTTGGTTTGGAAAGTGCGAGACGACCCCCCCCTTGCCTCATGGTGCCCCCTGTCAAAATATTTTCCCCCTTTTTGTGCAAAGGTTTTTTGAAAAGTGGGGATCCTTTCGATTAGAGTGGGGGGGAGGGGAAGAGGAAGTTAGGGAGGAGGTGGGTGGTGGGTAAGGGAAATGGGGAGTCCTTTAATCGGTGGGGTCTAATTTCCCCCCCCCGCGCGGTTGGCGTTTAGGAAAATGAAGTGTTCTATAGCGGAACAGGGGAACCGTGTGGTGAATAATTTCCTTTCCCGTTCCAAGGGGGCAAAATCCTGTCCTGTCCCTTTCCCCCCCCTGGCTTTTTTTATGCCAAGGCGATGTCCGCGTTGGGCAACGCAATCCGTCCACCCCCCCCTTACCCACCACCCACCCAACCAACCACCAACCACCCTTCCTGGGGTCACCGTCACCCCCTACCACCGCCCATACCATACCACCACCAACCAATACCAACCACCCTTTTCCCCACTGTCCCCAACGTCAAAACCCCCTAATCCAAACCGCCCAACCCGACCCAAACCACCACCACTGGCCCCCGCCACCACCCACCAAACCCGCCACACCACCCGACCAACCCTCCAACCTAAACTGCCCCTCCAACCCACCACAACTGGTCCCCCACGTCCAAACAAACCCCCTAACCCAACAACCACCCTGCCCACCCCCCAACCACCCTCCACCCCACAAAACCAAACCCTCGCCACCTGCAACACCAACCCACCAACCCAAACCACCCCCACACACAAAACGACCACCACTGTCTCCCAACGTCACCCCCCCTAAACCCGATCCCAACCCACTAAAAACCACTACCACCCACCCCCGCCACCACCCACCGACACCCACCAACCTGTTATCCCCCCCAACGTCCCAAAAACCCCCTACCAACACCAAACCGCCAAAACCACCACCACCCTCGCCACCTGTCCTTGCCCACAAACCAGCACCACCGCCAACCCGACCACACTCCCCATCCCCCTCACCCTGTCACCACACCCCCATCGCCAACAGACCACTGTTCCCCCCCCCGCCATACTCCCCCAACCCTCCCCCAACAACAAACCCACTTTCCGCCAACCCCATCCAACCCCGCCAACAGCCGTTGCTCCCACCACCGACCCGCCGCCACTAAAGCCTTACAAAAAGTTTTTTAAATTTAAACAAACGCCACCACCGTTCCCACCAACCCCTTCCGACCCCGTTTCACCCAAACAACCCCCCACCAACAGTCCCCCCGCCACCACCACCCGGCTCCCGCCAATAACCTCCCTGCCCGCCACCTAACCTACTGTCCCCAACACAAACCACCACCAGAATAACAACCCGCCGCCCCCTGTCACCAAACACCAAACCCCACCCACCACCACCACCCTCCACCCTCCACCACCCCTGTTCCAACGCCCCTCACCCCCCCCCCCCCCCCCCAACGCAAAAAACAAACCCACCCGCCACCTCTTCAAGTTTTTTTTAGTGGGTTTTTTGCCCCCGTGGGGCTTGGGTCCCTGACACCCAAGTAGAACAGAAAACTTTTCCCTCCCATGGGCCCCACTGCTGGAGTGATTTTGTGAAGATCCCCCAAAAAGTGCCCACAAGCTGCAACCCATTTTTGGGGGATTTTTAAGACCTTTTTTTTTATTTTTTTTTTTTGTCCTTATATTTTTATTTATTTTTATATTATTTTTCCCCTCCCTCCCCCCCTTTTTTTTTTTTTAAAGCCTTGAAAATTTTTTTTTTTGAATTGTATATTTTAAAGTAGCAAAAAATAAGTGCGCCTTCCTCGCCCCCCTAGACTGAGACAATGATATAGAGAATCCTGTTTAAAATAGATTCCCCTATATATCTTTTTTTTTTTTCTGTATTATAAGTGGTTTGGGACCCAGGCACCCCGGGGGTCAGTTCCCCCCCCCCAACTTAACAGAAATGCCACCATTAACACTGACTAACAACCATCGTCCACCCCCCCACCCCCCCTCCCTCACCCACCCTCCACCTCACCACCCTCCCCCAACCCCAACCTCCAACCCCCCTTCCCCCTCCCCCCAATCCACCCCCCCCCCCCCGACCGCCCCCTTCCATAAGCAGATCCACAGCCCAAGTTCAGGGTGGCGGTGGGGGCCCCCGCAAGAGTGAGAAGAATGAATAGAGAGAGGAGAAAAACGATAGGAGGAGAGGAAAGAGAGAGGAAGGGGTAGGAGAGAAGAGGAAAGAGAATGGAAAGAAGAGATGAGCATAGTAGCAAAGAAGAGTTAGAGAGGAGAGAAGGAAACAAAGGGGAGAAAGAGAGGATAAGGAGGTGCGAAGAGAAGAAGAGGGGGTTAGGAGGGGGAAGGTGGGGGAAGAAGGGGGGAGGATGGGTTGAGGGGGGTGGCAGCTTTATTACTTCCAGAGAAGCCCGCCGTGGGTTGTGAAAAGACCCCAAAAGATGGCCCCGGTTGCAATTCAAAGCCAGCGCCGTGACCTGCAAACCCTTTCCCCCACGGCCCCCAGCGTCCAAAGGGGTTCCCGTTTCCAGGGCCAGACCAGAGAAAGGCAGAAAGCAGCAGTTGGGGAAGCATGAACAGGCAAAGTGGGGAGGGCAAAGAAACAGGCCCAGAGGGCGGGCCCAGAATAACCTATCGAGTTGGAAACAGACAGGCAACAGTTGTGTGCTAAGACGAAATAAGTCAGTTGCAAAAAGTGGAGGCAAGTAAAACGAACCCCAGCCCGTGAAGTCGCAAGACAGTATAATACTTTCAATTGAATGCCAAGAACCAAGAACCATTGCCATGAAGGCAAAGAGACCAAGCTTGTTGGGCGGCAATCCCAAAAGTTCCCCAATACATGCAGACGGTGGGCAGGAGGCCAAACCAGGCATTGAATGCCCAGTCGGCAAGACGGAGCAAAAGACAAGGAATACCATGGAGCCGTGGAAATAAAAAAACCGCACGGGTTAAAACCATTCCACACAAAGCCAGTCCCAGCATCCGTTAACCATTCAGAACATTAAGGTAAAAATGCAAGGCAATCACAAGGCCAAAGAGCAGACGTCCCCCCAGTTTAACCAGGGCCAGAAATGCAAAACTCAGGATCCCGAAAGACCGAAAACCCAACCCCCCCAGCAAGGCCAAAGCAGAACATTCGCGCCCAGGCCAAGGCAGAGGAGAAGGTTTTTTTATTGGCCCACATCGCATAATCCACCCAGAGCAAGCAGAACAGTCCCAGGTCAATACCAAAGAAAAGCTGAATGCCAGCCCAACGTCCCCACCCCCCCAACAGAGGGCAGACAATCACCATAGTAGGTAATTCAAAGTGTGGGGGTAGAGCCCCAGAAAAACATGCTTCAAGGCAAGACAGGAAGCAACTCACGTGTGAGACCGGCGTTAGGTTGCATACCCTCTTGTACAGGCCTCCCCCCCGTCCCCACCCCGCCCTGCTCCTCTCGCCGGTAATAATAAGAGGGAGCAACCATAAAAGGAGAAAAGTGAACAGAGAACCTGGGGCCAAGCGTGTTACCCTTAGTGGGGGAAAAACCATAAAACGACCATGCCATGCTCCCCCTACAAGACTTTCCCCCCCTGAAGAGATAAGACGTCCCTCCCAAGACCCGGCGTAGAATTACAAAACGCACAGCGGCGCAGGCAGAGCTCCTTGATTAACCCAAACCCAAATACCCACCGTGTCAGGCAAATTTTAAAAAAAAACCCCAATCCAATAAAATTACGTATTTTTCCACGGAAACCTAAAGCCCGCTTCCCCTGCCCCCGCTTTTGACCATGAACCACAGAAGAAAAAAAACCATCCCTGGGGGAACCCCAAAAAGTAAAAAAACCCCCATGACCAAGTCCCACTTAAAAACAAAAAAACCCCCATCAACGGGAGCCGGAGGGCTCGTAGATGGGTGTGGGGGTCTCCACTGGGGACCCCCTGGGCATTAGGGGGGGACACCTACCAATTCCCCCCACCACCCCAACCCAACAACAACACCAACACACACCGAATCGTCTTCGCTGATAGGGGAAAAGAGGAAACAGCTGGATGGAGCGGAAGGAAGGCCAAGGGGAAAACCATGGGGTGGGGGAGGGGTGGGGTCGGGTTGAGGGGTGGGGGGGACGTCACACACTGGGGACGGGGTGGGGAGGGGATGGGGGGGAGGAGTAAGGGAAAGGAGGAAGGAAGGAGAAGGAGGAGGAAAAGAGGAGATGTGGAGGGGGCCCCATCCATGTAATATCCACGGAGCGCGGCAGTCTTTTCTGGTTTTTTCTATTGTTTTCTTGATGTTGTTTGGGTTATGTTTTTCGGGGTTGTTTACACACAACCGGGGGGATGGCAATAAAAAATTGGAAATGGCTAAAAAAAACAGCAAGCGGAAGGCAGTTTGCAGAGAGGGCCTTTGGTAAAATGCCCAGAAAAAATGATGGGAAAAAGGGGGGAGAAACCCACACCCACCCCACCCCACATTTTCTCTTCACCCAAACCACCACCCCCCCCCTCTAAACCGCAAAACACCCACCACGCGCACAAACCAACACACACAAAACACAAAACCACCCACCACACCCCACGAACACCCACCCCTATCCCCCCGGGGGAACCAAGCTACGTTAATCAAAAAAAGAATCATGTTTCTTGATTATTTTAAAATGCTGTAGTCAAGAGGCAAATTCTGCCAATGGCTAGCCGCTCCCACATTCCCCAAAAAAAAGGGCCCCGGTTGGACAAGTTTCATTGCCAGTGCAGTTTAATAGAAAAAAAACTAGATGCTGAGTTTTTAAAAAGAAAATAAAATAAAAGATAAAAAATAAAAAAAAATAAAAGCAGAAGACGCACCTTTGAACCTCCAACACCTGGTTTCAACCAGGAAGCTTCTTGTTTCTGCTCCGCCCCCACGGAAAAAAAATAATAAAGGAACAAGAGCAAGGGTGTGGGGGGGGAGAATATGGAAGAGAGGGAGAGAGGGAGAGAGAGGAAGACAGGAGGGAAACAGGGAGAATTGGGGAGGAGAGAAGAGAGAGAGAGAGGAAAAGAGAAAACCTTTTATTTTTTGTGTTACTGTTTTCGCTAACTTGGAGTAGACCCCCGCCGCCCCCGCCTGGCCCGCCCGTGGGTTTACACTGGGGGAGCGGTAAATTAGGGGAAGAAAAATGTAAATAGAATCGGGGGTGTTGTTTGTGGGATTGGGGGCGGGGGGGTTGGGGTTTTGGGGAGGAGGGAGAGGGAGGGAAGGGAAGAGGGGTGGGGGGTCTCTTTGTAATGGTTTTTCTCCCGGGCCCCTTTAACCCCTGGACCTACAACCTGCAACACACACACCGAATTACACACAACACCACACCCGCAAGGCCCCCTGTTTTGTTTCCTTAATAATGCCGGCTAGGCAATATTTTCCCATTCCGATTTTTGTGGGTTTTTGTTGTTTTTTTTTTTCCACCCTCCACACCCCCCCGTCCCCTCCCTCACAACCCTCTCCCCTCCCCTGTCCCCCCCCCCCCTCCCCTTCCCCCCCCCCCCCCCCCCCCCCCCCCCTCCCCCTCCCACTCCCCCAATGGTACCCCTTTCCCCCTCCCCCCTCCCCCCCTTCGCCGGGTAAATCCCCCCCCAACAGGGCAATTTGGTCAAAGCGCCGGCCGCATTCTTTTTCGGCCTTTTTTTTTGTTTTTTTTTTTTGTTTTTTTCCCCGCCGGTGATCCCCGTGAACGGGGTGGACTCTCCCGCACCGCCTAGCCACCGTGTCCGCCATCAACCTCCACCACGCCCGTGCCGATTGATGATGAGACGGAATGAAATGAAAAGAAAAAATTGGATGGTCCCGCGGTCCCAAACCAAACACCACCTGGGCAAAATACCCGGGGCCGGGTTCCACGCCCCTTTCAGAATGGCTGCCGCCGGGGACCGCCGCCCGCGTCACCCCACCCGGTTAATGTTTTTGGAACGTTCCGGCCTGGAACAGCAGAACACCTTTGGAAAATCAATGCAAGCAAAAACGCCCATTCCCAACTATTCCCTCCCCCTCCCCCCCATTCCCCGTCTCTCCCGGCTCTCCTCTCCCTCCTCTTCCCCCCCTCACTCCTCCCTATCCCCCCTCCGTTCATCCCCCTTCTCCTCTCCTCTCTCTTCTCCATCCAAAGAGCCCTTCGCTCACTCAACCTCCCACGTAGAGGCAAAAGAAAAATTTCCAAACATGAAAAAACAGGTGCCCTTTTCGGCTCCCTGTCCTCAGGAACTTGGATCTTTTAATGTTTTTTAGGCGGGTTGAAATGATTTTGGCAAATTGGCTTTTGCCCCTCAAGCATATTAATTTAAATCTTAATGTTACCCCCCCCCACCAACATTTAATTTGGAAAAAAGAAGAAAATATTACCTGGGGCCATGGGTTTTTTTTTGGACAAAATTCTCCCCCGCCTCCCCCCTATTTCCCGAACTTCCCCCACCCCCCCCCTAATTAGGGGCCCCCAGTGGAGATCCACCGTTTTTGTTTTGAACCCCCCTTTTTTCCTCCTGAAAACCCCCACAACAAAACAACCTGGCCCCCTTGACCTCCCCCCTGGGGCCCACGTGGGTCCCAACGCCCACCCTCTCCTCCCCCCTTCAAACCTTTCCCCGAAGCAAGCGCTTTTATTTTTGTTTTTTTTTTTTTTTTTTTTTTCCCCCCTGATCAATCCCACAACCCCCTCAAATTTCCCAGGTGTGGTACCCCCCACCCCCCCCCTCCACCACCACACCACACCCACACAACAACACACCGCAACACCACAACCACACATTTTCATAAAACACACCATCCTCCCTCTCTCCCTTCTCCCTCCATCCCTCTTCCCTACCTCCTCCTCTCATCCTCCCTCTCTCCCTTCTCCCTCCCTCTCTCCTCTCTCCCTCCCTCCTCTCTCCCTCCCTCCTCCCTCCCTCCCTCCCTCTCTCCTCCCTCCCTCTCTTCTCCCTCCCTCTCTCCTCCCTCCTCTCTTCTCCCTCTCCCTCTCACCCTCCCTCTCTCCTCCCTCCCTCCCTCTCTCCTCCCTCCCTCCCTTCTCCCTCCCTCTCTCCTCTTTCTCTCCCTTCTCCCTCCCTCGCACCTCTCTCCCTCCCTGCTCCCTCCCTCCTCTCATCCTCCCCCTCTCCCTTCTCCCTCCCTCTCTCCCTCCCTCCTCCCTCTCTCCTCCCTCCCTCCCTTCTCCCTCCCTCCCTTCTCCTCCTCCCTCCCTCTCTCTTCCCTCCCTCCCGCCCTCTCTCCTCCCTCCCTCCCTCTCCCTCCCTCCTCTCCTCCCTCTCTCCCTCCCTCTCTTGTCCCTCCCTCCCTCTCTTGTCCCTCCCTCCCTCCCTCTCTCGTCCCTCCCTCCTCACCCTCCCTCTCTCCCTTCTCCCTTCCTTCACTCTCGCCTCCCTCCCTCTCCCCTACCTCCCTCTTCTCATCCTCCCGCTCTCCCTTCTCCCTCTCCCTCCCTCCCTCTCTCCTCCTCCCCTCTCTCTCTCCTCTCTCTTCTCTCCCTCCCTCCTCCCTCTCTCCCTCCCTCCCTCCCTACCTCCCTCCTCTCATTCTCCCTCCTCCCCCTCCTCCCTCCCCTCTCTCCCCTCCCTCTCTCCCTTCTCCCTCCCTTCACTCTCCCTCTCTCCCTCTCTCCTCCCTCCCTCCCTCCCTCCCTCCCTCCCTCCCTCCCTCCCTCTCTCGTCCCTCCCTCTCACCCTCCCTCTCTCCCTTCTCCCTCCCTTCACTCTCCCTCCCTCCCTCTCCCCTACCTCCCTCCTCTCATCCTCCCTCTCTCCCTTCTCCCACCTCCCTCTCTCCTCCCTCCCTTCATCCCTCCCTCTCACCCTCCCTCCTCTCTCTTCTCTCCCTCCCTCCTCCATCTCTCCCTCCCTCTCCCCTACCTCCCTCCTCTCATTCTCCCTCCTCCCCCTCTCCTCCCTCCCTCCTCTCACCCTCCCTCTCTCCCTCCCTCTCTCCCTTCTCCCTCCCTTCACTCTCCCTCGCTCCCTCTCACCTCCCTCCATCCCTCCCTCCCTCCTCTCTCTTTCCCTCCCTCCCTCCTCCCTCTCTCCCTCTCCCCTCCCTCCCTCTCTCCCTTCTCCCTCCCTTCACTCTCCCTCTCACCTCCCTCCATCCCTCCCTCCTTTCACTCTCCCTCTCTCCCTCTCTCCTCCCTCTCTCCTCCCTCCTCTCTCCCTCCCTCCCGCCTCTCTTTTCTCCTCCCTCCCTCCCTTCATCCCTCCCTCTCACCCTCCCTCTCTCCCTTCTCCCTCCCTTCACTCTCCCTCTCTCCTCCCTCCTCTCCTCCCTCCCTTCTCTCTTCTCCCTCCCTCCCTCTCTCCTCCCTCGCTTCCTCTCACCCTCCCTCCCTCCTCCATCCCTCTCCCCTACCTCCCGCCTCTCATCCTCCCTCCCTCCTCTCTCCC
>CM051019.1:19206874-19239374 GCA_027704905.1 Muraenolepis orangiensis
GCGGTTCTCCTGCTCCAGATGTGTGAAACCTTCATGAACATCTCTCTCTGTTCCTTATTAACCCCTTCACCTCTGTCTCGGGACACAGGACTACACAACCCACAGTGGCCTGATATGAAACGGCTGCTGTGGGCACGGCTTCTGATCCTGTTGGTTCGTATCGTGGATTATAAACAACGTATATTGAATATAGAAGAGGAACAGGAACACAGGGAGAGAGGCTGGAGGAATCAACACAAAGCACACCTGACACTGAATGACAGGGCAGAAAAACAGAGAGACACAGATAGGGTACAGAGGTATAGATATAAACAGGGAGAGAGAGAGAGAGAGAGAGAGAGAGAGAGAGAGGGAGGGGGAGATGGGGGAGAGAGATAGAGAGGGGGGAGAGATAGAGGGGAGGGGGAGAGAGAGAGAGAGGGAGGGGGGGGGGAGAGAGAGAGAGAGAGAGAGAGAGAGAGGGGGGGGGGGGAGAGATAGAGAGAGAGAGCTGATACAGGAACAGATAGAGTGATACAGAGAGATACAGCGATGAGATAGAGAGAAGGACAGAGAGAGATATAGAGAGAGGTAGAGAGAGAGAGAGAGAGAGAGAGAGAGAGAGAGAGAGAGAGAGAGAGAGAGAGAGAGAGAGAGAGAGAGAGAGAGAGAGAGAGAGAGAGAGAGAGAGAGAGAGAGGGAGGGGAGAGAGAAAGAGTCATAGAGAGATACAGGGAGATACAGAAAACAGAGAGACCGACACAGAGGGAGAAAAAGAGAGAGGGACGTAATGTGAGGGAGAGAGGGAGACAGATTCATGAAAACTGTGACGTCAGTGAGATGGATCAGTAACAGTGACAGTGATCCATAACAGTGACAGTGATCGATAACAGTGACAGTGATCGATAACAGTGACAGTGATCCATAACAGTGACAGTGATCCATAACAGTGACAGTGATCCATAACAGTGATAGTGATCAATAAGAAGTGATAGTCACAATGTCAACACTGTTTTTTATAACCAATCAGATTTTATTTCATTAGACAAGGAGGAAGAAAACTGAGCTCAGTTACACAGGAGAGATATAAAATCACCTGTAATGTTAATATGAATAAAGTTAAACAGTAAGGAACTGATTTGATTTGAGACCCAGATACCAGAACACACACCTGGTAGCGTACTGGGCTGGAAACGTCCAGAAGATTCTACCAGTTAGATTCTACCAGTTAGTCTCTACCAGTTAGATTCTACCAGTTAGATTCTACCAGTTAGTCTCTACCAGTTAGATTCTACCAGTTAGTCTCTACCAGTTAGATTCTACCAGTTAGTCTCTACCAGTTAGACACTTACCAGTGCTACTCTCTACTGGACTCTGCCCCCTCCGTTCATCAGTTCTGCCCACGTGCCCATGAGCCAGGATCCCCAGTGGCTCAGTGGGTGCTACAGGTTCACCCTGACCTCCCAGCAGGAGGTCCAGGGTCAGGGGGTTAAGGGTTAAGGGTCAGGGGGCGTGGACGTGTCAGTGTATTCCCCCCTGTGGTAGAATCGTGTGACTTCTTCTTGTTCATACAAATAGGATGGAGGAAGAGAAGGGCTTAATTGGGCCAATATGAAGCAGGCCTTCGTTATACGATCCAAGGCAGCATGGCAGCATCTGCTCTGCTTGCATTCTAATACCGTTTTCACACTGGGCTAAAATACGGTATTTTGCTTTCACACTGGCAAGTAATGAGCATTCTCTACCCAACTAGTGCGCATTAACTAATCCACCTTGGGGAGTAGGTGGTTTGGATCCCGATCAAGTAACTAGTTTGGCTGCAAAGCAATAAAACTACTACGGGTTAGGCTTCCCGTGTGTGTGTGAACAGAATCTTTAATGCGCATTACTTTCACTTCACACAAAACTTACCAGTCTCCTAATTGAATGCGCATTCGCTTCTCTATCGTGTGTGAACGAAAACCGGGTATCGAGTGCGCAGGGAATCGCGAATTAGAAGAGAGTGTGAACATAAAGTGGATTTGATGCGCGCTAACTAATACGGTATGGACTCCCGTTATTAACTCATACGGGAGTCCGTGGTAGAACGGTAGTGGTAGTGAGAGATTTGATACCCTACGTGACTTATCTCATTTTAATTAATATATATATATTATACATATATATATAAATATATATATGTTTCTTCTTATTTATTGCAGATTGGTTACGTCGGTTCATATTTTTAGGAGAAAGCTAAAAATAAACAAATGCAAGCCGTCAACATCTCAACTCCTAATTTGCACATGAACGAAGTCATTCTACTACGACAGCTATCACTAGTTCACATATTTTGGTCAGTTATGGGAAATATAAAAGTGGTTTCCCCTCGGCTCCTCAGTGGAACAACCCCCGCCCCACCCACCCCACTGGGTTGGAAGACCTTTCACCCGTTCCGCTAGGCTAAGCTAGGCTAGGCTAGCGAGCGATAGCTTAGCCTACCGTCTTAGCCAGCCACATTGTGCAACATCCTAGACACTTGAGATAGACGCTATCTGTGCAAAGGACATGAGCCCCGTCCACTATAAAAAGCAAGTACTTTTATGTCTATTTATAAACCTCTACATAAAACATAGGAACGTATAAATATATACATATACTGTACTATAATGTTTTATATTTTTTTATGTTCCTATGTTCATATGTAAGACAGCATATCTGTTTGGTATTTAAAAAAAAAAAAGATTTCCACTGTAGAACAACGAGACAACACAAAGTCCTTTGCTATGTGCTTTTTTTTGTTTTTCAAGTTCAATAATAAAACGCCTTTTGTTTAAGAATCACACCAAAAATACACGCGTCACAAAAAAACCCCAAAACATCAACCATGTTAATGTTCACATGTTAGCGTTCACATGTAGAAAAACATTCACATGTGCCCCAGTGAGGCCTTTTTTCCCGCCTTTTCTACAGTGTTCTCTCGTCTTGTCCGATCCCGCCGATGCCGACCGGAGAAGCTACATGCCGTATTCTACGTGAGATGCGGTGGCGAAAGGATGGAAGGAAGGAACTGAGAAATTGGTTCTGGTTCCAGAAGATCGTACGATCGCGCCGACACCACGACGGCAGGACGATCGCACTGGAAGATCGTACCGTTGGATCGATTAAATATCGCACCGATCATGATTGTACTGTTCTGACCGAATTGTACGATGGAATCAACCGATCGTACCGCTCAACCAAATTGTACGATGGCATCATCCGATCGTACTGTTTAACCAAATTGTACGATATTATCATATGATCGTACCGTTCAACCGAATTGTACGATGGTATCATACAATCGCACCGTTCAATCGAATCGTAGGAAGGTATCAACCGATTGTATGGTTCGACAGAATTGTACGATGGTATCATACAATCGCACCGTTCAATCGAATCGTAGGGAGGTATCAACCGATCGTACGGTTCAACCGAATTGTACGATGGTATCATCCGATCACACCGCTCGACCGAATTGTACGATGGAATCATCCGATCGTACTGTTTAACCAAATTGTACGATATTATCATATGATCGTACCGTTCAACCAAATTGTACGACGGAATCATATGATCGCACCGTTCAACCCGAATTGTACGATGGTATCATACAATCGTACTGCTCAATCGAATGGTACAACCGCATCCTATGATCGTATGACAGGATCAATCCGCACAAACCAACCATCGGACGGTATGGAAACAACCGAACGTGCTTCATCGTGCTGTGCCTGAGACGCTAGAGCTAACCGTCCTCCGGTCTCTCTGGGGGTGACTGCTGTTGCTACGGTTACAGTCGGCGGTAGCGCAGAACCTTCCGGAGGCTCCGGGAGAGCGGGAGGAGGAAGAAGGGCCGTGAATTTGAGGTACAAACATCGGCCCCCCCCCCCCCGGCAGTGATTGACATGGTTGTGGTCTCCTAGCAACCAGTCCAGCTGTAAACAGTAGTTGGCTGAGTATGTACAGTGTTTATCCATATATAAATATCCAGCGTATTGGGGAGAGGGGGAGGGGGGAGGGGTAGGGGTGTAGATCTCACCCCCACCCTCCCCCACAAGCCGTCCTCCTAGGCGCATTGTTATTTGGCTTTGCGGAAAAAAATTGTTCATTTTCTCTGAGTCTCTCTGGAAGTCTCTCTGGAAGTTTCCACGGTCAGTGGTGAAGATTGGCTCCGAAGGTGACTTCATCTTCCTCCCTCCCGGATCCGACAGCTGATTTGGTTAAGAGGTTCTGACGGTTGATTGGCTAAGAGGTGACCAGAGAGTAGATCATACTGAAATACAGAAGAGAACAGAAACGCTTCAACGTCATGTGACTCGTGCCCCATCTCCGATTGGTCACATCATCACAGGAGCATTGCCAATAGAAACAGAGGACACATTTATACATTTTTTATTTATCGAAAAATCAGGATTGTTCGATAATTAAAAAAATCGGCATTCAGGTTAGGAGGCATTCAAAACACCGTGTCAGTGTGTGAATAAATGTATATTTCCACTGCTATTTAAATAGGTTTGTTTTTGGGATTTGGAGTTTGTCACCTACCTACAATACTACTACAATCTGAAACTAATCAAAATGTTCCTGAATAAGCTAAATATATCAATTACCAGAAAAGAGTGTGAACGGAAGGCCTACTGGACACAAGGCAGTAGCCGACTCAGAGCTGATCTGGATTAGGGGAGATTACAGGCCCGAAAAGCTTCTTAAACCTCAGACCCTTCTCAACCTTTATGCTATTAATATAATATATAATAAATATACCACATCTTTAGGACTCATACTGTCCTCCCCATTTTCTGTAGAAGAAGCTAGCTGGCGAACATTTAAACACATCAAGAAGGACAAATGTCTTTCTTTGGTATGAAACTTTAAGAAGTTGTTTCTCATTGTGTTCATAAGATCTATGGGGAATTGAATCCAATCTTTTTTTTTTTCGATGAATGTGCTTTGTTTAGTGACTCATGCAAACTGCTTCACTCATCACCGTTACACCAGGAGTTACCGAGTTTGTTTATGTTATAAGCATATAGCTTGTTCATTTGTTGCCCGGTTGGCTAACAGAATAAGCATTTTCATGCATTTGTGAAGTTTTACTAACTTAGGGAAACAAGGTAGTAGTGACAAACTGTGTCTACTGTAGACAGACCGCTACTTATACTGACCGGATATACTGTTTACCAGATATATAATAGCTCAAATCAATCAATACATTCTCTATGTGTAATAATAAATACTTTTTCCATGTTGGCTTAATGTTGAGTTGCTAGGCGTTAGCATGGCAGGGCGACAGATGTCGCTTACTGAGCAGCTCATTAGCTTTAATGAGCCGCTATGCTAATGATCCAAGCTTACGGCGCTATCATAATGATCGTTAGTCTCCAATGTACAACTCATACTCAGTGTGGGCTGGTAGTGTGTGCGTGGGGTGAGTGTGTGTGCATGGGGTGAGTGTGTGTGTGTGTGTGTGTGTGGGCGTGTGTGTGTGTGTAAAGCGTGAAGCAGAGGTGGTGGTCATGCTAGGAACATGGGAGTGTTTGAAAGGAAGGGATACTAGACAGCAGAGCAGCAGACACACAGAGGAGACGACATACCATAGAGCAGTATAGAAGCAAGTGGGAGTTAAGGGTCAGAGGTCAGGGGGCATCTTGCTCTAGGATGCTTACCCAGATCAACCTAACCAGTACACTATCCAAACTATATTCACTAATCATATATTCGTATTCAAATTTAGATGATGTGATGTCATCCCAGGAGGTAATTATTTGACACCTCTGGCCGTCTAATAGTTCAGGGTGTATTGCTCAGGTTTGGTGATGCATCTGTGATCGTCTGCTCTGGTCTGTCCCCTGCATGATGGCAGTTCGACTGTGCACTGATGTTTAGGCAGTTTGGGTTGAAGATGGTTACAGGATACAGACTACATTTCTTTCAGGTCCCCAGCCAATCCACTCCCAGACCTGGTCCCTACACTCACATGGTCGGTCACCTGGTCCACAACACTCACCTGGTCAGTCCCCTGGTCACTATACTCACCTGGTCAGTCCCCTGGTCACTACACTCACCTGGTCAGTCACCTGGTCCACTACACTCACCTGGTCAGTCCCCTGGTCACTATACTCACCTGGTCAGTCCCCTGGTCACTACACTCACCTGGTCAGTCACCTGGTCACTATACTCACCTGGTCAGTCACCTGGTCACTATACTCACCTGGTCAGTCACCTGGTCCACTACACTCACCTGGTCAATCACCTGGCCACTATACTCACCTGGTCAGTCACCTGGCCACTATAGTCACCTGGTCACTATACTCACCTGGTCAGTCACCTGGTCCACTACACTCACCTGGTCAGTCACCTGGTCACTTTACTCACCTGGTCAGTCACCTGGTCCACTACACTCACCTGATTAGTCACCTGGTCCACTACACTCACCTGGTCAGTCACCTGGTCCACTACACTCACCTGATTAGTCACCTGATCCTTACACTTATCTGGTCGGTTACCTGGTCGACTACACTCACCTGGTTAGTCACCTGGTCCTTACCTTTACCTGGTCGGTTACCTGGTCGACTACACTCACCTGGTCGGTCACCTTGTCACTACACTCACCTGGTCGATCACCTGGAGGCTACACTCACCTGGTTGCCATAGTCACCTGATCACTACATTCACCCGGTCAGTCACCTGGTCTGTACCAGTAACCTTGGTATCACGGTACGCAAAGCAAGCATTTGTAAAAGCAGGACCGGACTAGGCGCCGATGGTGCTGGTGGCTGAGGGAGTGGGAGACGGACCGGGTCCTGCGGGGGGAAACTCACTGCTGTGTCCGCTCCCCGCGGAGTCCGATCCGTCAGGACCGGCCCAGTACGAGCTACAGCGCCGCCGCAGCATGGAGATGGAGATGGAGAAGCAGAGGGATGGGGGTTCAAACAACGTCAGCGGCGGTGTGTCACAGACGAACACACGTAGACCTCCGGTCGGAGCACACACACATACACACACACACACACTCTGCGGCTGTAAGGGGTGGTTAGCGTGAGTCTGGCCGGGTGAGGAGAGGAGGCGGTAGAGGTCATGTAGTGCCGGGAGAACAGGCTTTAGCAACCTCTCTGCAGGTACCTATAAGGGCAAACTATCGACCTTGGATGTCGTTTCTGTTTGGTCCACATGGTGGTTTGGTCGGCACACACAGAAAGCCGACTCCATGTAAACAGCAGCGATCCTTCGTGGAGTCGGAGAAGCATGTCTTCGACGGCGACGACTAAACACAATATACAATTTGTGGTGGTTGTTGTGTTTTGTTTTAGGGTTTTATAACTTGGACGAGCGCCGTGTCTCTCAGCCAAGCAACCGCCACCAGCTCCCTGAGTCCGCTGAGTTGTTTAGAACAGCATTTAGTTTGTCATATGTTGAGGTTCTAAAACCGTATAGCCCCACACTGGCCGGAACCGGGTTGAGGTGACCCCCGTGTGTCTACTGCACACAACGTCGCAAACAAACGGGTCCAAATTGTCCGGAGAATCAGTAAAAAAAAAAAATTCTAACGTGAATGTGAATGGAGCACAGAAAAAAAATATTAAAAAAGTAAGGATTGTACCTTTAAGTGTTTCCTTAAGACTTATTACAGGGAAATATCCAGGTTCCAAACACTGCAACAGTCACGCAACACATTGGAGAAGAGTTAGTCACCAGGACAGCAACACAACACACTGTGGTGAACACATGAAGAACAGTGAGTCACCAGGACAGAACCCACTATGGTGAACACATGAAGAACAGTGAGTCACCAGGACAGAACCCACTATGGTGAACACATGAAGAATAGTTAGTCACCAGGACAGCAACAGAACCCACTATGGTGAACACATGAAAAATAGTCGGTCACCAGGAGAGAACACACTATGGTGAACACATGAAGAATAGTTGGTCACCAGGAGAGAACACACTATGGTGAACACATGAAGAATAGTTGGTCACCAGGAGAGAACACACTATGGTGAACACATGAAGAATAGTGAGTCACCAGGAGAGAACACAATATGGTGAACACATGAAGAGATAGTGTGTCACCAGGACAGCAACTGTCAACAGCAACACTCTATGGCCAACAAACTCATTTTAAACATTATCAAGAAAACTAACATTATATGAATTGATATAAATATATATATATATATAATATACAGTATATTGACACTTTAAATCAGGAAACAATGTACCAATTTTACACAATTACACACAATAAACAGCTACATGTATGCGGTAAATAGTTGATAGTTAGACAATAGTTGATAGTGTGTACGTGACACTGTGTGTGTGTGTGTGTGTATAATACACCTGGGACAGACGTTAGCGTCGTTGGGTTCGACCAATCAGCACAACCGTTTGGGAACACTTTTAATCTCAGGTTTTTTTTACAGACTGCAATCATTTCGAGGAAATGAATCTAGATGCATTACAACCAACATGAAGTCAACTTTCTGAACTGTTTTGTCTTAAAGACAGACAGTTGTATAGATCAGTACAGACAACAAGAATTCAGTATTATTATTATTATTATTATTATTATTATTATTATTATATTTCGCTTCTTGAAATTAATGCACTTTTCTCCGTAATCCGACGTCGTGTAACCCGGTCACAGCGACGGATTCCATCCTCTGGATCTCATTAAGCCCCGCCCACGCAGGAAGTGGCTCACCAGTAGAGATAGTAGAAGAAGGAGAGGACGAAGAAGGACAGCTTGCACCAGGCCTCCTTGAGGCAGAACTTGAGTGTGTCTCCGTTCATGACGGACGCCGGGTCGTACAGGAGCTCCTTGGTGTCGGTGGGGCTGTGGAAGTACCTGCTGCTTGGGGGGGGGGGTAAACACACCACACACACACACAGGGTAGTCCACCCGGTCCAGGGCAGGGGGTCAGGGGTCAGGGGGGAGATGGGGGGAGAGGAATGGGGGAGGAGGTGGAAGAACATGGCGTGATGAGTTATGGCAACACCATCACGAAAGACAATTCAATGAGACCTTGATGAAAGCCTTAATGTAGCTATGGTTGTAGTTTGTCTGTGTTCCAATAGACCTCAGAGGTAAGGCTGTAGTTTGTTTGTGTTCCAATAGACCTCAGAGGTAAGGCTGTAGTTTTTCTGTGTTCCAATAGACCTCAGAGGTAAGGCTATAGTTTGGCTGTGTTCCAATAGACCTCAGAGGTAAGGCTGTAGTTTGGCTGTGTTCCAATAGACCTCAGAGGTAAGGCTGTAGTTTGGCTGTGTTCCAATAGACCTCAGAGGTAAGGTTGTAGTTTGGCTGTGTTCCAAAAGACCTTAGAGTTACGGTTGTAGTTTGTTCTCTCACACAACTCGGTGGAGAGTTTCCATGGCGGTTTTGGGAAATGGCTCAGCTTGTCTCTCATCTCTGACTGGATCAAACGAATCAGACATGGCTGATACCCAGAGGTCATTGCTCTGCCGTCGACCCGGTATCAGAGCTCTGGAGAGAGGATTGGTTTATATACGTATATATATATATATATATACGTATATATATATATATATATATATATATATATATATATATATATATAACCAATGCCATCTGTGTTCTAGAAAGACATATTTTCTCTGAAGAAATGAAGAATATAACGGCGTCACCCCTTCCCACTGTGGGTGAGATACACTGGGCGAGTTATTTCTGAAAGAGAGAATTCCTGCCTGTGACAATTTCACAGCTTTTTGTACTTCTATGAAAATAACGAGTCCTTGGTCTCTCGATACAGATCTCAGTGTACTCAGTACAGAGGGGAACACGGATATGTCAACATCCAGGGAATCCTATCTGTGACATTGGATTACTTTTCGAGGAATTCACTTTCTTCAGTTTGACCCCCAAAAGCTAATACACAGAAACCCGGAGCTCTGAGACAGATGGCGTGTGTACTAGCACTGCTGTGTGGACATCTGCTCTGAACTCTGGGCCGACGTCTTCAGCACGCTGCCACAGCGGGGGGAAGGTGTGAAGCTTCATCGCCGATATATATACACTCTGCTCTGGTCTATCTCTATGATCTACTGCTCTGGTCTATCTCTATGATCTACTGCTCTGGTCTATATCTATTAGGTCCAGATGAGGTCGGCCAGGATTTCTAAATCGGCAAAAGTGTGTCTTGTGTCTTGTGTCCTGTGTCCTGTGTCCTGTGTCTTGTGTCTTGTGTCTTGTGTCTTGTGTCTTGTGTCTTGTGTCTTGTGTCTTATGTAGTGTGTAGTGTGTCTTGTGTCTTGTATCTTGTGTAGTGTGTAGTGTGTAGTGTGTCTTGTGTGGCTCACCACAATGTCTTGTGTCTTGTGTAGTGTGCCTTGTGTCTTGTGTATTGCGTCTTGTGTCTTGTGTGGCTCACCACAATGTCTTGTGTCTTGTGTCTTGTATCGTGTGTCGTGTGTCGTGTGTCTTGCGTCTTGTGTATTGTGTCTTGTGTCGTGTGTCTTGTGTATCGTGTCTTGTGTAGTGTGTCTTGTGTCTTGTGTATCGTGTAGTGTGTCTTGTGTCGTGTGTCTTGTGTATCGTGTCTTGTGTAGTGTGTCTTGTGTCGTGTGTGTCTCACCACAATGTCTTGTGTAGTGTGTAGTGTGTAGTGTGTCTTGTGTCTTGTGTAGTGTGTAGTGTGTAGTGTGTAGTGTGTCTTGCGTCTTGCGTCTTGCGTCTTGCGTCTTGCGTAGTGTGTCTTGTGTCTTGTGTCTTATGTCTTGTGTCTTGTGTAGTGTGTTGTGTGTTGTGGGTCGTGTGTCTTGTGTAGTGTGTAGTGTGTAGTGTGTAGTGTGTAGTGTGTAGTGTGTCATGTGTCGTGCATCGTGTGTCTTGTGTATTGTGTATTGTGCAGTGTGTAGTGTGTAGTGTGTCGTGCATCGTGTGTCTTGTGTCTTGTGTATTGTGTAGTGTGTAGTGTGTCGTGCATCGTGTGTCTTGTGTATTGTTAGTGTGTAGTGTGTAGTGTGCAGTTGTAGTGTGTCGTGCATCGTGTGTCTTGTGTCTTGTGTATTGTGTAGTGTGTAGTGTGTCGTGCATCGTGTGTCTTGTGTATTGTGTAGTGTGTAGTGTGTAGTGTGTAGTGTGTAGTGTGTATCCTGTAGTGTGGCGGTACCTCCAGGTGTTGTAGAAGAGCAGAGGGATGTTCAGGCCAACCGTCAGCCACTCCTGAGCACACAGGAACATGATGCAGAACAGACCATGGATGGAGTACTCCGGTAGAACCAGCTAGAACATAGAATAGACCAGGATAGAATCAGCTAGAGATGCATAGAACACAGAATAGACCAGGATAGAACCAGCTAGAGATTCAAAGAACATAGAATACACCAGGATAGAATCAGCTAGAGATGCATAGAGCATAGAATAGACCAGGGTAGAATCAATTAAGGATGCATAGAACATAGAATAGACCAGGGTAGAACCAACTAGAGATGCATAGAACACATAATAGACCAGGATAGAACCAGCTTTAGATGCATAGAACATAGAACATCGTTACTCAGAGCGTTTTCACACGGCTGTGTGACCACACTCACCAGGAAGCATCTAGTGGCTCAGCTAGTTAGGCTGTCGAGCTTCACTTTAACTCCAGGACTAAGCCCCACACTCGACCCGTCAAGTACACACACACATGCACGCACACACGTACACACGCGCACACACACACACACTGATACACCGACGGTAGTATCAGCCATGCAAGGGGACGGCCAGCTGTTCTGGAGCAGTCAGGATCCAAACCCCTCCTAATAGAACTGTTCTGTGATGAAGAGCTTTACAAAGAACTCTCCTATCGACTGGATGTGAATATCTAGTTGCTGCCCGTGAGAACATAGTGGTAAAAGAACCAGCTAGAACATAGAACATACTGGTAGAACCAGCTCTAGAACATAGAACATAGTGGTAAAAGAACCAGCTAGAACATAGAACATACTGGTAGAACCAGCTCTAGAACATAGAACATAGTGGTAAAAGAACCAGAAAGAACATAGAACAAAGTGGTAGAACCAGCTAGAACATAGAACATACTGGTAAAACCAGCTAGAAAACTGGCAGACCAAAACAGACACTAACGCAAACATATTTTGAGGAAATATTTATTAAGCTGCTTCCTGTAAATTAGAAGTAAAATTAAGATTATGAATACAATATTGTCACACCCTTTCACACACACACACACCCACACACACACACACACACACACACACACACACACACACACACACACACACACACACACAGTGATCCAACCCTATAGGGAGAGTCCTCTCATATAAGCAGCCTCTGTGATACTGATATCAACACACTGATACACGTCTCACATGTCCTTGATGAAATATGCCAAATGAACATGTTGGAAGAACAATACACGGACATACATAAAAGAGAGAGAGACTACAGAGAGAGTTAGAGAGAGAGAGACTAGATAGACAGTGAGAGAGAGAGAGAGAGAGAGAGAGAGAGAGAGAGAGAGAGAGAGAGAGAGAGAGAGAGAGAGGGGGGGGAGACAGAGAGGGGGGGAGAGAGAGAGAGAGAGAGAGAGAGAGAGAGAGAGAGAGAGAGAGAGAGAGAGAGGAGAGAGAGAGAGAGAGAGAGAGAGAGAGAGAGAGAGAGAGAGAGAGAGACAGAGACAGAGAGGGTGAGACAGAGAGGGGGGGAGAGATACTGACAGAGATCGAGAGGAGAATGCTGAGTATCTCAGAGAGTTGTCATGGTGACCAGAGGGATGCTGTTTTGATGCTGAGCTGTCGTGCCCTTGAGTGTGGTTCACACCTCGACCGCCAGTAGAGGTGTGACCGTTTGTGTGTGTGTGTGTGTGTGTGTGTGCTCACGTCATTATGTATGTGTGTGTGTGTGTGTGTGTGTGTGTGCTCACGTCATTATGTATGTGTGTGTGTGTGTGTGTGTGTGTGTGTGTGTGTGTGTGTGTGTGTGCTCACGTCATTATGTATGTGTGTGTGTGTGTGTGTGTGTGTGTGCTCACGTCATTATGTATGTGTGTGTGTGTGTGTGTGTGTGTGTGTGTGTGTGTGTGTGTGTGTGTGTGTGTGACGCATTGCATTAAACAGTAAAGTGCTTGGAATGTGCTTAATGAAGAGCAACCAATAAAACACTCACTACCATCCCCACACACACACACACACACACACACACACACATCCTCATCACTACCACCCACACACACACACACATCCTCATCACTACCATCCACACACACACACATCCTCATCACTACCATCCACACACACACACACACACACACACATCCTCATCACTACCATCCACACACACACATCCTCATCACTACCATCCACACACACACATCCTCATCACTACCATCCACACACACATCCTCATCACTACCATCCACACACACATCCTCATCACTACCATTCACACACACACACACACACACACACACACACACACACACACACACACACACACACACACACACACACACACACACCACACACACACACACACACACACACACACACACACACACACACACACACACACACACACACACACATCCTCATCACTACCATTTACACACAGACATCCATACTGCCATCCACACACACACACACACACACACACACACACACACACACACACACACACACACACACACACACACACGTGTGTGTGTGAGAGAGAGTATGTGCGTCCATATGTTTATGGAGTGTGTGTGTGTGTAGATGTTTTGAGAGAGAGAGAGTGCCTGTGTGTGTGTGTGTGTGTGTGTGTGTGTGTGTGTGTGTGTGTGTGTGTGTGTGTGTGTGTGTGTGTGTGTATGAAGGGGGTGGGGTCCCTCTGGGCTGGTCTCAGCTGGGGCTGCAGATCTCTCTCTGCGGATGAGTGTGTGTGTGTATGGGTGTGGGGGTGGGGGGGATCGGGGGGGACTATAGACCTCTCTCTGGGGACCCAGTACCTCCAGACTGCCAGCTGCCGTGTGAACGGGAGTTCACACGATCGGTCACGTGACCCTCTGTCCTCTAGCGGAATGTCTTCATTCAGCCAATCGGTGGCGTCTTAGTTCTCAGTGGACATACTGCATGTGTTGACTCACAGGTAGACTGAAGACCCAGCGCATCAAACCCAGAACCACCCCCTAACCCATCCTGCCTGACCTCAAGCTGTCCTCTCCCATCGACTCTCATCTCCTCTCTCCTCCCTTCATCTCTCCTTACTCATCTCTCCTCTTCGTTCCCTCCTCTCTCTCCCCCTCCCCTCCCCTCTTCTCTTCTCCTCCTCCATATCTCCTCTTGCCCTCTTCTCTTCTCTCCTGTCCAGTCCTGTCCTCTTCCATCCTCGTCCCTCCTCTCTCCTCTCCTCTATTATCCTCTCTTCCTTGTTTCCCTCCTCTCTCTCCCCCTCCCATCCTATCTCCTCCTCTCCTCTCTTGCTTCTCTCTCCTCCTCTCCTCTTTCCCCTCCTCTCCTCTCCTCCCTCTCTTCTCTCTCCTCCTCTCCTCTTCTCTCCTCTCCTCTCTCCTCTCCTCCCTCTCTTCTCTCTCCTCCTCTCCTCTTTCCCCTCCCCTCCTCTCCTCTCCTCTCTCCTCTCCTCCCTCTCTTCTCTCTCCTCCTCACCTCTTCTCTCCTCTCCTCTCCTCTCTCCTCTCCTCCCTCTCTTCTCTCTCCTCCTCTCCTCTTTCCCCTCCTCTCCTCTCCTCTCCTCCTCTCTTCTCTCTCCTCCTCTCCTCTTCTCTTCTCTCCTCTCCTCTCTCTCTTCTCTCTCCTCCTCTCCTCTTTCCCCTCCTCTCCTCCCTCTCTTCTCTCTCCTCCTCTCCTCTTTCCCCTCCTCTCCTCTCTCCTCTCCTCCCTCTCTTCTCTCTCCTGCTCTCCTCTTCTTCTTTGCTCCTCCACTCCTCTCCTCTCCTCCCCTCGTCTCCTCTCCTCCTATAACAGGCTGTAGTAGTGTAGTGACCTCTCTAGATCCTTCTTGGTGGTGTAATCACTTCTCTAGACACTAACTGTAGCTCAGTTTCTTTTAGATGTCCCAATTTCTCTCCCACTTGCCAATTACACACACACACACACACACACACACACACACACACACACACACACACACACACACACACACACACACACACACACACACACACACACACACACACACACACACACACACACACACACACACACACACACACACACTCCTCTCGTCTCCCCCCATCCTCTCCCCCGCCTCCCCTCTTCACCTCTGCACAAGGGTGCGGCAATTAAACACAAACTAAAAGTAATGACACATTTACTACCTGCACAGATCACATCCTCCACTGAGATGCACAGATCACATCCTCCACTGAGATGCACAATCACATCCTCCACCGAGATGCACAATCACATCCTCCACTGAGATGCACAATCACATCCTCCACTGAGATGCACAGATCACATCCTCCACTGAGATGCACAATCACATCCTCCACCGAGATGCACAATCACATCCTCCACTGAGATGTACAATCACATCCTCCACCGAGATGCACAATCGCATCCTCCTTTGTACAGGTCTCTCTCTCTCTCTCTCTCTCTCTCTCTCTCTCTCTCCTCTCTCTCTCTCTCTCTCTCTCTCTCTCTCTCTCTCTCTCTCTCTCTCTCTCTCTCTCTCTCTCTCTCTCTCCAGCCCAGGCGTGATTATTAACCACACAATAACTAATTATATATGTAGCCTAGACTAGCCTAGCCTAGCCTAGCCTAGCATAAGTAGCCTAGAGCCTAGTCCCATAGCCTAGTGCTAGCAGGAACCCTTGGAGATACAGCAAAGTTAGCCTGCTTGCGGTATTTGATGTAACTGACACTTGACTCCATTTTCATTCAAAGGGTTGAGAGATAAAGATCACATCTTAGCACCATAGCACGCTAACAACCTTAACCTGTTAGGTATGCTAATGTGCTGCAAACACGAAACATGTTCAGTAGCCTAGCATGATAACACAGCAAATCAGGCCTGATCTCATCCACTGCAGATTCATCAGAATCCTTTCAGATTAAATCAGATTTCTACATTAAAACGCTGACATCAGGACATTAAAACCAAACCACATGAGCCAAACCAGATGCAACGTGCTGTAGTGTGTGTGTGTGTGTGTGTGTGTGTGTGTGTGTGTGTGTGTGTGTATGTGTGTGGGTGTGTATGTGTGTGTATGTGTGTGTGTGTGTGTGTGTGTGTGTGTGTGTGTGTGTGTGTGTGTGTGTGTGTGTGTGTGTGTGTATGTATGTGTGTGTGTGTGTGTGTGTGTGTGTGTGTGTGTGTGTGTGTGTGTGTGTGTGTGTGTGTGTGTGTGTGTGTGTGTGTGTGTGTGTGTGTGTGTGTGTGTGTGTGTGTGTAAAGGTGGGGGGGAGGGCAAGGGGTAACCTGTCGTACTGGGACTTCAAAAGTACATTTTCCCCTTTGATGAACAACAGTAGACGTCATGGCAACCACCAGGGAACCCCTCCCCCCAACCCTATTCATTCTAACCCTCATTCTGATTGGCCGACGAGAGAGAGCGAGTGTCACCTTCACCAGGAAGAAAGGGCGGACGGTGAAATGTGTCCTACAGTCCTCCGCAGGGCTGGTTGACCTCCTGTCCCTGGAGGGTTACGGCTGTTCTCCATATCAGTGCCACCACGCTATAACACCACAGCCTACGGCTAGCAGGGCTGTAACAGGGAAGCTAGATAGGCAGCTAGCTAGCCACGCTCACGAGCTACCAAAGTACCGAAGCGAAGCTCCTCCGAGCTGAACAGGAAATCCCACGGTGACGCCAGGGAACCTAGCAAACACGGAGATGGATGAGGGATGGATGATGGATGGATGATGATGGATGAAACTAAATTAATTATGATAAAGTATACATATAAATAGGAAATATAGGTATATGTATTGTATATTTCTTCGTAATTTTTTGTCTCCCCATGAATGGGGTTTATGAATGAGGTCTCAGATTCTAGAGAGAGAGAGATGGATAAATGATGGATTATGATGGATGGATGATACAAAATGAATTGCTATCTGTGCCTTCCTTCCACCTTCTCCGTCACCCTCCCTTCCACCTTCCCTCCCTCTCTCCCTTCTTCCCTCACTCCCTCTCTTCCTCCTTCCCTTCCTCTCTCTCTCTCTCTCTCTCTCTCTCTCTCTCTCTCTCTCTCTCTCTCTCTCTCTCTCTCTCTCTCTCTCTCTCTCTCTCTCTCTCTCTCTCTCTCTCTCTCTCTCTCTCTCTCTCTCCCTCCCTCTCTTCCTCCCTCTCTCCCTCTCTCCCTCCCTACCTCCCTACCTCCTTCCCTCTCTTCCTCTCTTCCTCCTTCCCTCCCTCCCTCTCACTCTCTCCCTCCCTCCCTCTCTTCCTCCCTCTCTCCCTCTCTCCCTCCCTCTCTCTCCCTCCCTCCCTCCCTCTCTCCCATCTCTCCCGCCCTCCCTCTTTCTCCCTCCCTCTCTTCCTCCCTCTCTCCCATCTCTCCCTCCCTCTCTTCCTCCCTTCCTCCTTCCCTCCCTCCCTCTCTCTCTCCCTCCCTCCCTCCCTCCCTCCCTCCCTCCGAGGTGTAAGGCGTTTGATTAAAGAGTGGAAGCTCTGTTGGTGCAGCAGACGACAGACCTGCTGCTGATAAAGGTTGTGATGAAGCAGGTTATGAATATTAATTTATGCTAGTTAGAAGTTTCCATCTTGCTATTCTAGCGGCGTCTCTCTCTATCGCTCCCTTGCTCCCCCCTATCTCTCTCTCACTGCCCTACACACACACATCCACACACACACACACACACACACATCCACACACACACACACACACACACACACACACACACACACACACACACATCCACATCCACACACACACACATCCACACACACACATCCACACACACACACACACACACACACACACACATCCACACACACACACACACACACACACATCCACATCCACACACACACACATCCACACACACACATCCACACACACACACACACACACATAGCTGATGTATTTGATTGGCACCTCCCAGTCAGGGTGTTGCCATGGAAACCCCAGTACCCCAAAGTCAGGAAGCAGGGGGAGAGAGAGAGAGAGAGCAAGAGAGAGGGGGGGAGGGGGAGAGAGAGAGAGAGAGGAGACCCCACCCTTCATGACCCCCTGCTGGTCTCACTCTGGCAGCAATGCATTTGAGAGAGAGAGAGAGAGAGAGAGAGAGAGAGAGAGAGAGAGAGAGAGAGAGAGAGAGAGAGAGAGAGAGAGAAAGAGAGAGAGAGACAGAGGGGGGGGGGGTACATTGATATAGACAGAGCACAGGGGTGAGAGAGAGAGAGAGAGAGAGAGAGGAGGAGAAGGAGAGAGGATGAGGGGCTTAATGAGAACACTGTTTGGTCCGTTGCCGTGCAACGCAGCATCACTGCCTCCAGCCACAAGACTCCACATCTAATGAACTACACACACACACACACACACACACACACACACACACACGTACACACACACACACACACACACACACGCGCCCGTACACGCACACGTGTCTTAAAAAAACATTTTTAATCCCTTGACCGGGAGATAGACCGTCCAGATGGATATATATATATATATATATATATATATATATATATATATATATATATATATACACTGTACTGTATATGTAGTACATATGCTGTACTATAAATAATACATGTTCTACACTATATATAGTACATGTATTCATGGAACCTAGTGCTTCAGGAACAAATTACAAATTAAGAACTACAACAACATGTAGAACAAAAGGCCTTCCATCATGTAACATCTGCTTCAATCACCATTTGGTTACATGTGCACACACACACACGTGCACACACACACACACACACGCACACACACACACAAGCACGTACGCACACACACACACACACACCCAAGCACGCGCACACGCACATGCACACACAAGCACGTACGCACACACATGCACAAACACACACACACGCACACACACACACACGCACAAGCACGTACGCACACACACGCACAAACACACACACACGCACAAGCACGTACGCACGCAACACACGCACAAACACACACACACGCACACACACACACACACACACACACACACACACACACACACACACACACACACACACACACACACACACACATCCTACACCAGGTGTAGGATGTTAGCCCAACCTGGCTGCCAGTCTACCAGATCCAGAGTAAACTAACAGGTTGGCTACTCTGCTATCATGTTCCATGTTCCTATTTGACATGATGGCAGACACATCTTATCATCTCTATTATCATACAGTTGATATATATATATACATAGAACAATAACTTATATACAAAGATAGGAGGCTTACCTTTCTGAGCAGGTTGCAGATGCGCTCGATGTTGCGAAGTCTCTCTCTCTGCAGGAGACAAGGAGGACATGAGGGCATGAGGGAACCGGAGGGTCGCCGGGTCAAGTCCCCCAAACACCTGGGCACTGCCGAGGTGCCCTTGAGCAAGGCACCAGACCCCTACCTACACTGCTCCCCGGGCAGCTGGATATACAACAGCTGCCCACTGCTCCTAACACTAGGATGGGTTAGATGCAGAGAAACACATTTCACTGGGTGTTTGCATGTATGAGACAAATAAAGAGGATTCAACTTGTGGTTGCATACAGTACAATGTTTGCATACAGTACACACACACTTCACACACACACACACACACACACACACACACACACACTCACACTTGATGACTACCTGAATATTTCACTTCAAATCAGCACTTAAAGCTGCATGGCTACTCTGTGCTTTTAGCATCATGAAAGATTAAGAGCATTCTAGAAGCATTGTATAGAAACATTCAGAACATTCTACAGAAACGTCCGGAACATCTGGACACACGGGTGGCACGGGGACACAGCATAACTACGGATGTTTGTGAATTATTCATTTATTTTCGCTTAAACGCAATCACGGGTGAGCAAACCCCTTAATTCAATCATTGAACGAGACGTGTTGAAACGCCACAGGGGCCGGTCAGCAGTATCTCACAGGAATATGAACAGGAAAACAATAAAGTGGTGTGTGTGTGAGTGGGTTTCCAGCGTCCTGTGATGTTAGCTGTTAATCATGAAGTACTACCATGAGAATATGGATAAACAGAGAGAGAGAGAGAGAGAGAGAGAGAGAGAGAGAGAGAGAGAGAGAGAGAGAGAGAGAGAGAGAGGAGGGAGAGAGAGAGAGAGAGAGAGAGAGAGAGAGAGAGAGAGAGAAAGGGGAGAAGGACAGACAGAGAGAGGAGAAAGGGGGAGACAGATAGAGAGAGAGAGAGAGAGAGAGAGAGAGAGCGAGAGAGAGAGAGAGAGAGAGAGAGAGAGAGAGAGAGAGAGAGAGAGAGAGAGAGAGAGAGAGAGAGAGAGAGAGAGAGAGAGAGAGAGAGAGAGAAAGGGGAGAAGGACAGACAGAGAGGGGAGAAAGGGGGAGACAGATAAAGAGAGAGAGAGAGAGAGAGAGAGAGAGAGAGAGAGAGAGAGAGAGAGAGAGAGAGAGAGAGAGAGAGAGAGAGAGAGAGAGAGAGAGAGAGAGAGAGAGAGAGAGAGAGAGAGAGAGAGAATCCCTACTGTTTGAGAAGAGAGAGAGAGAGAGAGACAGACAGACAGAACTGGAGAGTCCCCATTGTTAGAAGAGAGAGAGAGAGAGAGAGAGAGAGAGAGAGAGAGAGAGACAGAGAGAGAGAGAGAGAGAGAGAGAGAGAGAGAGCATAAATTAGAAGGAGAACGTGACAGAATCTTCTGAACTCATTTTTCTCATGATCCATTCTGCCATCCCATAATATATGCTAATATGGGAATACACAAAACACCCTCTTCAAAGTGTCCAAGGCATCCTTGAAGTCACATGACCCTTTATTCTGCTTCCTCTTCTATCACTCTAGCCTTCTCACTCCAAGTAACTCTCCTATTTTTCTCTTTGTGTTTCCCTCTAGCTCTCTCTCTTCTCTACCATCTTAAGTTAATCAAACCCAGTGAATACCCCCCCCCAGAGTAGACCCAGCTAGTAGAGGGTAGTCCCAGCTAGTAGAGAGCAGACCCGGCTAGTAGAGGGCAAACCCAGCTAGTAGAGAGCAGACCCAGCTAGTAGAGAGCAGACCCGGCTAGTAGAGGGTAGTCCCAGCTAGTAGAGAGCAGACCCAGCTAGTAGAGGGCAAACCCAGCTAGTAGAGAGCAGACCCAGCTAGTAGAGGGTAGAACCAGCTAGTAGAGAGCAGACCCAGCTAGTAGAGGGTAGACCCAGCTAGTAGAGGGCAGACCCAGCTAGTAGAGGGTAGACCCAGCTAGTAGAGGGCAGACCCAGCTAGTAGAGGGCAGACCCGGCTAGTAGAGGGTAGACCCAGCTAGTAGAGAGCAGACCCAGCTAGTAGAGGGCAGACCCAGCTAGTAGAGGGCAGACCCGGCTAGTCAAAGTGTGGCCTGAAGGGGCCGGAACCGGTTTCTACACACTGATTGGAGCCTGTTTGCCTCCCAGTCCACCCTGGACTCCCACACCGATATCGACTCCTGCACCTCCTCTGTTTTGGACTACATAAACTCCAGCATTGACACTGTCACCACCCTCAAACAGATCACAACATTCCCCAACCAGAAGCCGTGGATGAACGGAGAGGTCCGCCTGCTCCTAAAGACAAGGGATGCTGCTCGGCGATGAACAGGCCTACTGCTCAGCCAGGGCTAACCTGAAGGGCATCAAGCTGGCCAAGCTCAACCACCCCCGACGCATGTGGCAGGGCATCCAGGCCATTACGGACTACAAACCCAACAACTCCCCCCCCCCCCCAACCACTGACTCATCCCTCCCTGACAAGCTCAATCATTTTTCTTCCCGCTTCGACAGGGACAACCATGAACACCCCAACAGGGCTACTCTCCCCGCCGACCACCAACCCCTCACCCTCTCCCACACAGCCGTGCGTGCGGCACTGAGCAGAACAAATGCGCATTAGGCAGCTGGTCCTGATGGCATCCCCGGTCACGTGCTCAGGAACTGCGCTGAGCAGCTGACCGAGGTCCTTACTGACATCTTCAACATGTCACTAGCTCAGGCCCCAGCATGCTTTAAAACTACCTCCATTGTGATAGTGCCAAAACACTCCTCTGCAGCGAGCCTCAACGACTTCCGCCCTGTTGCACTCACCCCCATCATCATGAAGTGCTTCGAGAGGCTGGTCCTGGCTCACCTCAAATGTGGCCTCTCACCCTCACTGGATAAATACCAATTTGCCTACCGTGAGAACAGGAGCACGGAGGACGCCATCTCCTCAGCCCTTCACTCTGCTCTCTTCCCCCTTGGATGAGAGCAACACCCACGTGAGAATGCTGTCCATCGACTTCAGCTCAGCATTCAACACCATCATCCCCTCCAAACTCATCCGCAAACTTGAATCTTAACATTAACCCCTGTTTGTAACTGGTTATTGGACTTCCTTACAAACAGACCCCAGTCAGTCAGGTTAGACAGTCTCACCTCCTCCACCCTCACCCTGAACACCGGCGTCCCCCAGGGCTGTGTGCTGAGCCCTCTCCTCTACTCCCTCTTCACCCACCACAACACTCCTGTACATGTTAAAAACATCATCATCAAGTTTGCAGACGACACAACGGTGGTGGGCCTCATCAAGAACATCGATGAGGCAGCCTACAGGGAGGAGGTCCAGCACCTGGTGGCGTGGTGCGCTGACAACAACCTGGCCCTCAACACTAAGAAGACCAAGGAGCTGATCGTGGACTTCAGAAAGACCAAAGCTGGTGCACACGCCCCCATTCTCATCAACGGGGCAGAGGTTTGCCCTCCTCCCCTCCGGGAGGCGCTATAGAAACCTTTGTTCGAAGTCAAGCTTAGGAACAGCTTCTTCCCCTCAGCTGCATCGCTCTGAACTGCACCACGATGACAGTAGACCCAGCTAGTATAGAGTAGACCCAGCTAGTAGAGGGTAGACCCAGCTAGTAGAGGGTAGACCCAGATAGTAGAGGGTAGACCCAGCTAGTAGAGAGCAGACCCAGCTAGTAGAGCAGACCCAGCAGGTAGAGCCCAGAGAGGCCCTCCCCATCGGAGGTGCTTCCATGCTGAGTCTCTAAACAAGCAACACTCCCAGCCCCATGGGGCACTTTAAACGGCTGGCTTCCACCAAAATGACCTCAGAGAGAGAGAGAGAGAGAGAGAGAGAGAGAGAGAGAGAGAGAGAGAGAGAGAGAGAGAGGAGAGAGAGAGAGAGAGAGAGAGAGAGAGAGAGAGAGAGAGAGAGAGAGAGAGTCAAGTCCATCAGTGACATGGCACATTAGAATCTAGCTGTCACATTAGCAGCTAGCATCACATTCGCAGCTGCCAGAACGAAAGCACCTAGCCATCACATGTATCGATGACGCTAATGCTAATATGTGATTGGTAATATTAGTAAAATCACTTATTGGCAGCCACAAAAGGAACGGTTCTATGTATGAATGTGTATTTTCTAAAGGGTAGTTGAGCTGGTCAGTGTCATACAGGATAGACAGACAAAACCAACAGGTGTGGCCGACACAACAAACACACACATTAGCTCAGTGGCTGAGTGACCGATTGATTACCGCGTGGAGTGGGTTTCCCTGATCGATCGGCACCTTGAAGTCTGCCTGGAGCTCCTCAAATGCTGTGATCTGGAGGGAGAGAGAACGAGAGAGCGAGAGAGAGAGAGAGAGAGAGAGAGAGAGAGAGAGAGAGAGAGAGAGAGAGAGAGAGAGAGAGAGAGAGAGAGAGAGAGAGAGAGAGAGAGAGAGAGAGAGAGAGAGAGAGAGAGAGAGAGAGAGTTATTCTGTGTGACCATCTCAGCAGGATTACAACAGACAGAGAGACAGAGACAGACAGATAGAGAGAGATGGATAGATAGAGTGATAGATACATAGATACATAGATATAGAGTGATATATATGTAGATGGAGTGATAGATAGAGATAGATATATAGATATTATAAATCCATACACATCATGTCGAAGAGTGTCTGAATGTACATACTGTACATACTGTGTTCATTAGTGCTCATATTTGTGACAGTGTGTGTGTGTGTGTATGTTTTGCGTGTGTGTGTGTGTGTGTGTGTGTGTGTATGAGAGACTGTGTGTGTGTGCGCACGTGTGTATGTTTGTGTGTGTGTGTTTGTGCGTGTATGACTGTGTGTGTATTTTGTGTGTGTGTGTGTGTGTGTATGTGTACATGTGTGAATTAGTGTGTGTGTGTGTGTGTGTATGACTGTGTGTGTATTTGTGTGTGTGTGTGTGTGTATGTGGGTGTTTGTGTGTGTGTGTTTGTGCGTGTATGACTGTGTGTGAAATTGTGTGTGTGTGTGTACATGTGTGTGTGTGTATTTGTGCGTGTATGACTGTGTGTGAAATTGTGTGTGTGTGTGTACATGTGTGTGTGTATTTGTGTGTGTGTGTGTGTGTGTGTACATGTGTGAATTAGTGTGTGCATGTGTGTGTGTATTTGTGTGTGTGCGTGTGTGTGTATGACTGTGCGTGTATTTGTGTGTGTGTGTGTGTGTGTGTGTATGTTTGTGTGTGTGTGTTTGTGCGTGTATGACTGTGTGTGAAATTGTGTGTGTGTGTGTACATGTGTGTGTGTATTTGTGTGTGTGTGTGTGTGTGTGTACATGTGTGAATTAGTGTGTGCATGTGTGTGTGTATTTGTGTGTGCATGTGTGTGTGTATTTGTGTGTGTGTGTGTGTGTGTGTGTGTGTGTGTGTGTGTGTGTGTGTATTTGTGTGTGTGTGTTTGTGTGTATGACTGTGTGTGTATTTGTGTGTGTGTGTGTGTACATGTGTGAATTAGTGTGTGTGTGTGTGTGTGTGTGTGTGTGTGTATTTGTGTGTGTGGGTGTGTGTGTGTGTGTGTGTAATTGTCCTCCTCTGTGAGCATATCTGTTAGCCCAGGCTGTGTGTTCTGTGGATGTTGTGACATATCCGTGTGGAAATAACGACATTAAGACAACAACGGCGCTAACGCTAACGCTAACGCAATCTGGGCAGCTGCGTCCGCTTGGATGTTAAAACTACAAACTCTGCCTCAATTATTCACGTCCTTGTCTCAATTATTCATGGAGGGGGGGGGGCTGGGGGGGGTGAGGGGGGAGGGGCGGGGGGGGTGAGGGGGGAGGGCGGGGGGGGGGCGGTTAAATCCGCTTGAAAACCGCTTCTTTTTTATCCCACCCTCCCAGCCTTGACGATCACTCCTCAGTGCCAAGACAAGTGTGTGTGTGCGCACGTGTGTGTGTGTGTGTGTACGTGTGTGTGTGTGTGTGTACGTGTGTGTGTGTGTGTGTGTGTGTGTGTGTGTACTGGCAACTCAACACATGTCACCAGCCATGATCGGCGGATGCATCCCAGGGCTACACCACTAACCCATAGTCAGACAACTAGACCAGCAGACAACAGAGCTAAACTAGGAGGAGGAGGAGGAGGAGGAGGAGGAGGAGGAGGAGGAGGAGGAGGAGGAGGAGGAGGAGGAGGAGGAGGAGGGAAGAGGAGAGGAGGAGGTGGAGGGAGGAGAAGAGAAGGCGGTGGATGAGGAGGTGGAGTGAAGGAGAGGGACACAGAGGTGAGAAGGAGTTGGATGAGGAGGAGGAGGAGAGAAGGCAGTGGAGGGAGGAGGAGAGAAGGAGGAGGAGGGGGATAGAAGGAGGTAGAGGAGAGAAGCAGGAGGAGGGAGGAGTAGAGAAGGCGGTGGAGGGAGGAGGAGAGAAGGAGGAGGAGGAGAAGGAGGATAGAAGGAGGTAGAGGGTAGAGGAGAGAAGCAGGAGGAGGGGAAGGAGGATAGAAGGAGGTAGAGGGTAGAGGAGAGAAGCAGGAAGAGGGGGAGGAGGAGGTGGAGGAGAGGGCTGGCCATGTGCTGGCTAGCGATGCCAGCGGAACAACAGAACAGAGAGTGACAGGATGACGGATGAGGAGCCAACAGGTTAATGAACACACGGGTCGATGCTGAGCCGCTCAACAACAGCCAGCCTCACACACACTAACACTCTCACCCTCTGGCCGGCTCACCGGGACCATGACTGGGTGACTGGGGTGAACGGGTTATTCTGATGACTTGGTCGTTTCTAGATGACCGGGGTTATTGGGATGACTGTATTGTCGGTACTTGGCAGCGCCATGTATGTATGAGTTCCTTCCTTCTTCTTCTTCTTCTGCTTCTTCTTCTTCTTCTTCTTCTTCTTCTTCTTCTTCTTCTGCTGTTTATCACTTTTTATTAAATTTATACTTTCTATTTTTACTTATTGGGACGTTTTACTACTACTGTCATTGTGGTAAATAAGGCATACTGCGGGAGTGAATGGGGAGGAAGTAGGGCGGTAGGATAGATCAGTCTGTTGGGTCTTGGCTTGGGAACCGGAAGGTCGCCGGTTCAATTCCCCAAGAAACACCTGGGCACTTGAGCAAGGCACTAGACGCCTACACTGCTTCCCGGGCAGCTGTATATAAAGTAGGTGCCCACTGCTCCTAATACTAGGATGGGTCCAGTTGTGTATAACACACAACAGGGGGTGTTTCTGGCTGTAATCTCATTGAGTTGTTTTAAATCATCCCAGGAATCCCATCGTCATGGCAACTAAACAACAACGGCGCCTTTGGTTACCGCCAGCAGGAACCGCCAGACCGGTTATTTTCGACCGGTTTCCAGAATCAAATCTAACCTTTCCTCCCCAGCGAGCCTTTGATCCCGATACAGATATCAATACTGTTCTCAGTAAATGACTCTCTCTCTCTCTCTCTCTCTCTCTCTCTCTCTCTCTCTCCCCCCCCTGGCTTCAGTTGTCTTTGGCACTGAGAATCGAACGCGGTTTCCTTCTCCACTTTGATCCGTGCTTTTGGAAGACCAAACGTCTGTCACTCGAGGCCTAGCGTCCGGTCGGGTTCCCCCTTAAAATCCCTGGGTCTTTTCCTACCGTTCTTTGATCATGCTTGGTGTTCCTCACTCCCTCCCTCTGCATTTCATCCCGTTGTCTCATCGCTCTGTCCACTTCCTTTCCTGTGCAGCGCCTGCTGCGATTTCTTCCCCATCGTCAACCACCCTGACCTCCTCCATCCCGTCGGCCTTATCTTCAGCACGGTCGTCCTCAGCATCAGCACCGGCCGAGTCTGAGGAGGCTGATGTGACACGCAAGAGGGGGTGTTTAGCTTAGTTATCTCTGGCAGTTTCTCCGCTGCTGCTGCTGCTGCTACGCCTTCTCTCCACGCTATCTGCCATCGTTCGGCAGGATTCGGCTCTGGGTTTTCCCCGACGCGGTCAGCCGTGTCTGGCTTCCGCTGCTCTGAACATCTCGCCTGATATCTCCTCATATCGCCGAGGACGCCGAGGTTAAACAATTTATTATTTTTTGCTTCGCTTCAGATCAGCCCGAGGAGGAAGGCACGAGAGAGAGGCCTGGCCATGTCGGCGATTGCTCAGCGGCTGGCGCTGCCGAAGGCTGTGAACGTCCCGTTCTCGGGGAAGATGTCACCCTGGCGGAACGCTAGAGGAACCCGACAGGAACGCCGACACCAGCGGAACCTGGCGAAAAAACATCAATGCAGCCAACGCTTCCTCACATGACTCGCCAACTCATGAGCCCCCCCGCCTCCCTCCTCCGGGATTCATCTCCGCTTCGCTCTCTGAAGAGGACGCATAATATTCATTGTATCTTATATTATTATATGTTATATAAGGCAACCCCACTGGTTCCTGTGAAGTCAGAATTCATACACAGGAGACGGGAGATTGTGATGAGCAGACCCAAATTGAAGTGGAGAGACGCAGGATAGACACCTGGGTGTTTGAGTCTGTGCCAAAAGGGGTGTGGTTCAAAACTTCCCACACTCACACCCATGTCCCAATAGATCTGTCTCTGTATTCACCGTCTAACCCCTACCTGCTCCTTAATGACCCGTCTCTGTACCGTCTAACCCCTACCTGCTCCTTGATGACCCGTCTCTGTACCGTCTAACCCCTACCTGCTCCTTAATGACCCGTCTCTGTACCGTCTAACCCCTACCTGCTCCTTAATGACCCGTCTCTGTACCGTCTAACCCCTACCTGCTCCTTAATGACCCGTCTCTGTACCGTCTAACCCCTACCTGCTCCTTAATGACCCGTCTCTGTACCGTCTAACCCCTACCTGCTCCTTAATGACCCGTCTCTGTACCGTCTAACCCCTACCTGCTCCTTAATGACCTGTCTCTGTACCGTCTAACCCCTACCTGCTCCTTAATGACCCGTCTCTGTACCGTCTAACCCCTACCTGCTCCTTAATGACCTGTCTCTATACCGTCTAACCCCTACCTGCTCCTTAATGATCCGTCTCTGTACCGTCTAACCCCTACCTGCTCCTTAATGACCCGTCTCTGTACTGTCTAACCCCTACCTGCTCCTTAATGACCTGTCTCTGTACTGTCTAACCCCTACCTGCTCCTTAATGACCTGTCTCTATACCGTCTAACCCCTACCTGCTCCTTAATGACCCGTCTCTGTACCATCTAACCCCTACCTGCTCCTTAATGACCCGTCTCTGTACTGTCTAACCCCTACCTGCTCCTTGATGACCCGTCTCTGTACCGTCTAACCCCTACCTGCTCCTTAATGACCCGTCTCTGTACTGTCTAACCCCTACCTGCTCCTTGATGACCCGTCTCTGTACCGTCTAACCCCTACCTGCTCCTTAATGACCCGTCTCTGTACCGTCTAACCCCTACCTGCTCCTTAATGACCTGTCTCTGTACTGTCTAACCCCTACCTGCTCCTTAATGACCTGTCTCTATACCGTCTAACCCCTACCTGCTCCTTAATGACCCGTCTCTGTACCGTCTAACCCCTACCTGCTCCTTAATGACCCGTCTCTGTACCGTCTAACCCCTACCTGCTCCTTAATGACCTGTCTCTGTACCGTCTAACCCCTACCTGCTCCTTAATGACCCGTCTCTGTACCGTCTAACCCCTACCTGCTCCTTAATGACCCGTCTCTGTACTGTCTAACCCCTACCTGCTCCTTGATGACCCGTCTCTGTACCGTCTAACCCCTACCTGCTCCTTAATGACCTGTCTCTGTACTGTCTAACCCAGGGGTATTCAACTAGATTAGGAAGGGGGCCACAATTGTAAAATGTCTTGAAGGCGAGGGCCACAGGACTGTGACAACGAAAATTAACAAATGCCATTGTTATTGTACAACCAACCATGCAATAATAATAATGATTATTGTTATTGTTATTATTATTATTGTAGTAGTAGTAGTAGTAGTCGGTGCTGCAGACCTGACGTCGAGCGAATATGATTCACAATTTTTATGACAGTCTCCATTGCTTCTTTCAACTCCCCTGACAATTTCGCACACAGAACTGATTGATGTATGATGCAATGCAGTGTGTTCACTGTGGGATGCTCTGCACATAAGCGAGATGCAAAGCCCCTTTCTTTCCCAATCATGGACGGGCAGCCATTGGTAACGAGAAGGTTGATCTTACCTAGATCCAAACCCTTCTCTTCAAAAAAACTCCAAACTGCAGCGAAAATCACATCACCTGTAGTGCTGGTTATCAGTGGTAAAAGGCATAACAACTCCTCTTTAAAAACGTCACCATCGAAGTACCTCACAAACAGCGAGAGCTGTGCCGTATCTGTTGCATCAGTCGATTCATCGACAGCGATGTACTCTGTAGATTTGAGATCGGCAATTAATGCTGAAAAGCAGTCCTCAAACAGTACCTCTACTCTTCGACTTCCCGATGTGTCAGAGTACACTCCTTCACAACTTCAGCGTCAGTGAATGTCTTTCTCTTTTTGGCTAAAGCGATCACTCGTAGAGAAGCAGCAGTGGCCTTTTCCTGGGCTGTATAAGCAGTTGTAAGAATAGTGGTTGATGCAGTGTAAGAAGATTTAAGTATTTCTATTTGACCACGTCTAGCTGTGCTACCAGGCGGGTAAGCAGCATTGAAGTTAGCAGCATGCTTGGTCTCATAGTGGCGCCTCACATTAGCAACCTTGCAGACTGAAACAGTTATTTGACATATTAAACATAAAGGTCTAGGATTGGCGTGCGATGGTAAAATAAATACAAAATCATCAGTCCATTTGGGGTTGAAGTGTCGGTTTTCACCGTAAATTTTCCGCCGTTTCTCTCCGCTCATTTTGGATCAGTAATGAGAGTAACGAGATTGACACGATGTCGCGATAATTACACGCTGAGTCCAATGCAAGATTGCCTTTTAAGAACTATTGAGGGAGAAATAATTTGGACTCATTTAATTCGGATAACATAATAGCGAACATATATTGACATTTATTTAAATGATTCAAAAAAAAAAAAAATTTAAATTTTTTTAATTTTTTTTTTACATTTACACAATATGGAATGTGTTCCAGGGGCCACGAGAAAGCTCCCCGCGGGCCGGATTTGGCCCGCGGGCCGCCAGTTGAATATCCCTGGTCTAACCCCTACCTGCTCCTTAATGACCTGTCTCTATACCGTCTAACCCCTACCTGCTCCTTAATGACCCGTCTCTGTACCATCTAACCCCTACCTGCTCCTTAATGACCCGTCTCTGTACTGTCTAACCCCTACCTGCTCCTTGATGACCCGTCTCTGTACTGTCTAACCCCTACCTGCTCCTTAATGACCTGTCTCTGTACTGTCTAACCCCTACCTGCTCCTTGATGACCCGTCTCTGTACCGTCTAACCCCTACCTGCTCCTTAATGACCTGTCTCTGTACTGTCTAACCCCTACCTGCTCCTTAATGACCCGTCTCTGTACCATCTAACCCCTACCTGCTCCTTAATGACCCGTCTCTGTACTGTCTAACCCCTACCTGCTCCTTAATGACCCGTCTCTGTACTGTCTAACCCCTACCTGCTCCTTAATGACCTGTCTCTCTACCGTCTAACCCCTACCTGCTCCTTAATGACCTGTCTCTCTACCGTCTAACCCCTACCTGCTCCTTAATGACCTGTCTCTCTACCGTCTAACCCCTACCTGCTCCTTAATGACCTGTCTCTCTACCGTCTAACCCCTACCTGCTCCTTAATGACCTGTCTCTGTACCGTCTAACCCCTACCTGCTCCTTAATGACCCGTCTCTGTACCGTCTAACCCCTACCTGCTCCTTAATGACCTGTCTCTCTACCGTCTAACCCCTACCTGCTCCTTAATGACCTGTCTCTGTACCGTCTAACCCCTACCTGCTCCTTAATGACCTGTCTCTCTACCGTCTAACCCCTATGACCAATCAAACGTAACATCTATGCTATCATTCCGGAATCCTCCCTCCCATTGCTAGCGAGCTAATGTTCTCCCCCCGCTGGGGATAGTAGAAGTGATGCTAAAGGGAGCACTTCGCTGCATCTGGCCAGCGATGCGAAAGCCTCCCCACGCATCCCAGCATGCTCCAGTGATACTCCACTCTCCCCCCTCAACTCTCCCCCCTCAACTCTCCCCCCCCCCCCCGCCGCCGCCGCCTCGCGGTATTAACGTCTCGTCGAAGGACGTCGTGTTTTGATGCAAACTTTGCGGGATTCACCGGAGCGCGTGTTCGCCGCGGGTCGCGAGTTCACCTCATCGGGTAATTCGATTCTAAACCACAAAACGGAGGGGTAGCGGCCTAGCGGAGCGTTTCACAAGCGCTCCTCTGGGGGGGGGGGGGGATGGCGACATGATCCGACATGAACACACGTGGTACTGCGTCAAACGCATCTGGCTCCCTCAGCGCACCCCATCTGCAGACCAAAACCCCTCATTCATGACCTGAGATTCATGTGTGACGTGTAAACGTTAGTTTAGACTTGGTTGGTTTACGACGGGACTTAGTGGGGGAGGAGGGAGGTGGGGGGGGGGGGTCCGTTGCGCCCTCCCTGTTTCCTGGGATTCAGGTGCCTCGGGGTCCGGGGTCAGCCGGGGAAAGCTACACAGTCAGCACTCTTGATTGTGAGGATCACAAGCAGGTATTTCCCCAGGCTGTCTTGAAAAGGGTGTTGAGCTGAGTTTAACCTCAGCACAGCTGCTCCCTCCTGCTCTCTCTCTCTCTCTCTCTCTCTCTCTCTCGTCTCTCTCTCTCTCTCTCTCTCTCTCTCTCTCTCTCTCTTTCCCTCCCTCCCTCTCTCTCTCTCTCTCTCTCTCTCTCTCTCTCTCTCTCTCTCTCTCTCTCTCTCTCTCTCTCTCTCTCTCTCTCTCTCTCTCCGCTCCCTCCCTCTCTCTCTCTCTCCCCCTCCCTCTCTCTCTCTCTCTCTCTCTCTCTCTCTCTCTCTCTCTCTCTCTCTCTCTCTCCCGTGCAACCCCCTTACAGTACGGGCCTGCCCCGGTTCACTCTGGGACGGCAGGTCGTTAATGGTAATAGATATTCCAAAGATAGAGCCCCGATGGTTCCCCTTCGACATCTTCACATCACCATCACCATCATCATCATCACCATCATCATCATCATCATCATCACCATCATCATCACCATCATCACCATCATCACCATCATCATC
>CM051019.1:19244374-19251874 GCA_027704905.1 Muraenolepis orangiensis
CATCACTAGCGCGTAGTCTCTTTAGTAGCGCGTGCAACTGAAAGTCTCTCGTTATGCCGCCGATATATATTTAATCTATATATATAGATTATACCGCCCATATATACCGCTATATAATCTATATATATAGATTATACTATATATATAATGATTATATATATAGTATAATCTATATATATAGATTATATAGCGGTATATATGGGCGGTATAATCTATATATAGAGATTATATTATAATCTCTATATATAGATTATACCGCCCGCCGTTCACCTATACTCAAATTATTTGTGTCAAATATGATAAACACACAGCTGTTTCGCGGCCCGGCAGTAACACTTCCACGGCCCGGTACCGGTCCGCGGCCCGGCGGTTGGGAACCCCCGCTCTAGAGGGCTGAGGGTTAAGGGGAGTTTTTATTTTAAGTCCCCTAGAGCAGGGGTTCCCAACCGCCGGGCCGCGGACCGAAACAGCTGTGTGTTTATCATCATATTTGACTCAAATCATTTGAGTATAGGTGAACGGCGGGCGGTATAATCTATATATAGAGATTATATATATAGTATAACTTATATATATAGATTATATAGCGGTATATATGGGCGGTATAATCTATATATATATAGATTACAGTGGCGGCTGGTGCATTTTTCACCAGGGGGGGCTATACCATTTTTTTTATTTACAATTACATATTGTTAATTACATTATATACAATTCGTTTTTGTATTGAAATGTCGCCCTTCTGTCCATCACTTTCATCATGGCCACGCAAGGCCAGCTCAAAGGCACCACAGAACTTCACACAGTCTATTCTTTTAGACAGGATGTGTTTTTGTCCACCTCCTCATTGTGTTGACAGATCCCTATCCTGTAGCCTTCATCAAGTTGAACAGCTACACTGTTAAAAATGATTTGTTGACTCAACTTGACTAAGTCAAGTCATCTTCGTCGTTGCTTTGACTGAGTTAAGTTTAGTCAAGTTGATTCAACATTTAGTGTCAAGTTGATTACACTTCAATAAATTAGTTGATACAACTTGTAGTCTGTTGACACAACTTCATGTGTCAAGTTATTTGGACTAGAAAATATTAGTTAAGATAACTTAAAAAGATGTTGGTTAAACTTATTTTATCAAGTTTTTACAAATGTCTATCAAGTTGCGCAAATTATTTTAAAATCATATTTTACACATATTTCTGGGTGCATTCCATATTTTAAACACACACATATTGACAATTTATATATATATATTTTTTATTTTTTATTTTTTTTTATATTTTGTTTGTGCGTGTGGTTTAGGGGGGGCGGCGCCCCATCGCCCCCTATGGGCCAGCCGCCACTGATAGATTAAATATATATCGGCGGCATAACGAGAGACTTTCAGTTGCACGCGCTACTAAAGAGACTACGCGCCAGTGGCGGCTCGTCCATAGGGGCGCAGGGGCGCCGCCCCACCTGGTTGAGAGAGGAAAAAAATAAAAATAAAAACAAATTATAATAATTGTGTTTTTTGATTTTTGATTTTTTGACCCCTAAAATAAACTAAACATGTTTAAAATGAATAATAATTACTCATTTTATGTATGTTTGTGTTTAAAATGCACAATAACGTTAATATAGCAAATATAAATCATTATTGTGCGTGCTATTCTCCCCCCTCGTTTGTCATTGACGTCACTCTCATAGAAATCTGGTACCTACCTCCAAACCTGGGCGCACGGCAGTGCGCCCAGGATCTCCGCGTCACTGCGGCAAGCGGCCAATGAAGATGGATCAAGCAATTAAATGTAGCCTATCAAGGGTCCTAAATACGATCTCAGGGAGCGCATTTCATTGCGCCCGAAAAAGGAAACCAGTCACGCATGCGCGACTCAAATTGAGTGGCGCATGCGTGAGCAAATTGAGTGGCGCATGCGTGAGCAAATTGAGTGGCGCATGCGTGAATGCGTGAGCAAAGAAAACCAGTCACGCATGCGCAATTCATAGCCTAGTTGAACCTTATTTGTAAAGCCTGTACTGCTCTGCTCTCAGTTCGCGTCTTGCTGTCTGAGGAGAGGTACGTTTTTGTTGTCCCGGTTATAGTTTTAATTTATTTTTATTGTGGACGATGTAAACGTAAAGTAAAGGGGATAAGAAATGTTGGTCTTGCTGTATAAACATGCAGCTTGTGTCATTTGTATGTAAACGGTGTGGATTGGGGTTTTGTAAGTTTATCGTGGACACGTGCTTCCCCAATGCTAGCTACAGGGTCCTCCGTGTGTTTGTCTGCTAATATATGCGGTCGAATGTATTAAGCATTTGTATTCTATTTAATTAGTTAAATTCAGAAGCATTTGTTAATGAGTCAGTTCGCGTCTTGCTGTCTGAGGAGAGGAGATTGAGACCCGTGTGTGTGGGAGAGACCTCATGTTGCAAGTTTGTTCTTTTTTTGTTCTGTACAGGACACAGCCATTACACTAGCTACCATGGAGAATTCTCTCAAATCCCTCAAAGCAACACCATTTGAAAGACGAACACTGCAAGAAAAACTCAAGAGTGAAAGAGTTTGGACCTCATCAGCCTGACATCCGCATTCAGCAACCAGCAACAGACAGAGGAAGGCTATATATTCGGTCGTTTTCCAGAACCTGGTTTGCTAAGTGGTTCTTGTATAGTTAGTATAGCTTAGGTACATAGATTAAACTGTATATTGTATAGTAGTGTAGTGTACATAGGACCCAGTACCTTTTTAATTTGTAAGCTTAACATTGTATTGCATTTTATCTCAGGACTTGTATCAGGTCTATTTTATTATCTTCTATTTTGTTCTAATTACTTTTGCACAATCGAATGTAAGACCATATTTAGGTATTATTTTTGATGGCACACTGGGTAGTCTTTCTAATATAAGACCATATTTTTTTCTTATATTTATTTTCTACTAGGCACCATATAATAAATGTTCTTTCACCATAAGTTTCAAGTTTGTTTATTTGTCACAACAAAATACAGAATACTGATTGATTGTGCTACATACAGTAAAAATAAAGTAAGTAAAAAAAGAAATTAAGCAGTAAGTAAAGGAATGTTCAGTCAATATACATATATACAATACAGAGTAGAATGAGTAACGGTGAGGTTTATATTATGTATAGTTTTTTATTTTTTATTAGCCCTCTCTGTCGTTTACATGGTGAAATGGCGCCACCGTCTGGGCAAATCCGGTATTGCACAGCAGATATGATTTAAAAAATATAGTGACGTGTCGGTCGCGAACGAGCCGGGGTTTGTGTTACGGGCGCTCCGCGTACATGCGCGTTTATTCTGAAATCGAGCCCTGCCGTTTTGTTAGGGGTGTGTGTTGACGCACACTTTGACAACCGGTCCGCGAAAATTGACAACCGGTCCGCGAGATGTATCTGCCAGTCCGTTGCACAAAAAAGGTTGGGAGCCCCTGCCCTAGAGGGCTAAGGGTTAAGGGGAGTTTCTCCTCTAAGTCCTCTAGAGGGCTGAGGGTTAAGGGGAGTTTCTCCTTTAAGTCCTCTAGAGGGCTGAGGGTTAAGGGGAGTTTCTCCTTTATGTCCTCTAGAGGGCTGAGGGTTAAGGGGAGTTTCTCCTTTAAGTCCCCTAAAGGGGTTAAGGGGAGTTTCTCCTTTAAGTCCTCTAGAGGGCTGAGGGTTACGAGGAGTTTCTCCTTTAAGTCCCCTATAGGGGTTAAGGGGAGTTTCTCCTTTAAGTCCTCTAGACTCTAGAGGACTTAAAGGAGAAACTTCCCTTAACCCTCAGCCCTCGGGGCCCCCTTCCAGCTCGAGGCCCCAGGCAATTGCCTACTTTGCCTACACTGCTGTGACGCCCCTGGACATGATGCTGGACATGTTAAGTCCGTTCAGTCTGTCAAATATGCAACACAGATATGCCAGCCTTGTTCACCAGTCGGGTCAGTCAGGGGGTCAGCGAGCTGGGACCCATGCTCCATCAGGGGTCAGTCAGGGGGTCAGCTGGGACCCATGCTCCATCAGGGGTCAGTCAGGGGGTCAGCGAGCTGGGACCCATGCTCCATCAGGGGTCAGTCAGGGGGTCAGCGAGCTGGGACCCATGCTCCATCAGGGGTCAGTCAGGGGGTCAGCGAGCTGGGACCCATGCTCCATCAGGGGTCAGTCAGGGGGTCAGCTGGGACCCATGCTCCATCAGGGGTCAGTCAGGGGGTCAGCTGGGACCCATGCTCCATCAGGGGTCAGTCAGGGGGTCAGCGAGCTGGGACCCATGCTCCATCAGGGGTCAGTCAGGGGGTCAGCTGGGACCCATGCTCCATCAGGGGTCAGTCAGGGGGTCAGCGAGCTGGGACCCATGCTCCATCAGGGGTCAGTCAGGGGGTCAGCTGGGACCCATGCTCCATCAGGGGTCAGCTGGGACCCATGCTCCATCAGGGGTCAGTCAGGGGGTCAGCTGGGACCCATGCTCCATCAGGGGTCAGCTGGGACCCATGCTCCATCAGGGGTCAGTCAGGGAGTCAGCTGGGACCCATGCTCCATCAGGGGTCAGTCAGGGGGTCAGCGAGCTGGGACCCATGCTCCATCAGGGGTCAGTCAGGGGGTCAGCGAGCTGGGACCCATGCTCCATCAGGGGTCAGTCAGGGGGTCAGCTGGGACCCATGCTCCATCAGGGGTCAGTCAGGGGTCAGCGAGCTGGGACCCATGCTCCATCAGGGGTCAGACAGGGGGTCAGCTGGGACCCATGCTCCATCAGGGGTCAGTCAGGGGGTCAGCTGGGACCCATGCTCCATCAGGGGTCAGTCAGGGGGTCAGCGAGCTGGGACCCATGCTCCATCAGGGGTCAGTCAGGGGGTCAGCCAGCTGGGACCCATGCTCCATCAGGGGTCAGTCAGGGGTCAGCTGGGACCCATGCTCCATCAGGGGTCAGTCAGGGGTCAGCTGGGACCCATGCTCCATCAGGGGTCAGTCAGGGGGTCAGCGAGCTGGGACCCATGCTCCATCAGGGGTCAGTCAGGGGGTCAGCGAGCTAGGACCCATGCTCCATCAGGGGTCAGTCAGGGGGTCAGCGAGCTGGGACCCATGCTCCATCAGGGGTCAGTCAGGGGGTCAGCGAGCTGGGACCCATGCTCCATCAGGGGTCAGTCAGGGGGTCAGCGAGCTGGGACCCATGCTCCATCAGAAATAAGCGCACCTCGTCCCGCCCTTCGTACAGGCGGCTGAGAACATCTCCCCTGAAAGCCACCTGACTTCTGTGTGGAACATCAGGTCTGATGCTCTGATCCCAGTTCATTGCAGAGACTGGTGAACAGCCTGGTGTTGAGTGGACGGGATTTTATGTTGTTGAAAATTGTTATCGCCGTCTCAAGAACACTTTTAAGCTCTGGGGCTCCTGGGCCGTGTCCGGGATATAGTCCCGTCAGACAGCGGCACTGCTTCCAGCTCCTGTTTATCCCCATTGTCCTACACATAGCTCCTGTGTATCCCCATTGTCCTACACATAGCTCCTGTGTATCCCCATTGTCCTACACATAGCTCCTGTGTATCCCCATTGTCCTACACATAGCTCCTGTGTGTCCCCATTGTCCTACACATAGCTCCTGTGTATCCCCATTGTCCTACACATAGCTCCTGTGTATCCCCATTGTCCTACACATAGCTCCTGTGTATCCCCATTGTCCTACACATAGCTCCTGTGTGTCCCCATTGTCCTACACATAGCGATAGCAGCAGGTTTAATTAGGGTTTCCCCCATTGTGTGTGTGGCTTTTTGTCAGCTGCAAATGATACTGTCGTGAATCTGTCAGAATCAGAATTATTTTATTTGTCATCCTTACATATTAAACTGACTTACATAATAAAAATATCTATGCACACGTTATCATCAACAATAATAATAATAATATAAATCATAATAAAACTATTCAAAGGGGAGTTTTTCCTATAAGTCCCTTAGAGGGCTGAGGGTTAAGGGGAGTTTCTCCTTTAAGTCCTCTAGAGGGCTGAGGGTTAAGGGGAGTTTCTTCTTTAAGTCCTCTAGACTAGAGGGCTGAGGGTTAAGGGGAGTTTCTCCTTTAAGTCCTCTAGAGGGCTGAGGGTTAAGGGGAGTTTCTCCTTTAAGTCCTCTAGAGGGCTGAGGGTTAAGGGGAGTTTCTCCTTTAAGTCCTCTAGAGGGCTGAGGGTTAAGGGGAGTTTCTTCTTTCAGTCAGTTAAATAATCTAATCTAATAATAATAATAATAAATAACAATGATCTGCACATTAATTGTTTCCCTATTGATTTATAGTTTCTCAGAGTACTTTGAATACAACTCTTTGAATACAACTAAATGCAGATAATATATAAAACCTGCGTTTTATATGTAGGTAAAACTAAACGTGATTGAATGATCATTTCTCAGGCAGTAGCATGTATGCTCCAGCAGAGGGCGCTGTTGTATCATACACTGCCGCGTGTAGGTCGTCTAAAAGAGAGAGCACTGCGGTAACGGAAAAGTGGCCTACTCTGGGCTGATGCTCCCCGGCTGCCAACATACTCACACAAAGTGAGCAAAGAGACAAGGTCTAAACATTTGATTTAAAGTGTGGGAAATGGGATGGAGTTCACTCAGAACAAAGATGGATTATCTGCTAAACACTAACCATCATGTATAGTCGAACTAGGAGGACCTATACCCTTTTAACATATTACCGAGAGCAGTTATTTACCTGTCATTTATCAATTATTTAAGAGCTATCCTTTAATGTGACATATGGATTCTAATATCTCAGGTGGTATAAAGGACAAAGTAGAGAGACGAGTGGAGCTGTGTGTTGTTTTACAGCCAGAAGTCATCACTCTCTCCTCAGGACCGCTCGGAGAACGAGCTGAGTGGTCGGATCTCTCTAGACGCGCTCTCAGCGATCAGGCTGAACGCAGACTGATCAATCGGTTCTTCCTTCCCTTATTCTTCAGCTTGTAGGGGACTACCAGGCAAGGACTACTAGGTTTAAGGATCGTTTTTTATCCCCAGGCCACGGTGCACCTACTGAATTGCTAGGAGTGCTGCTACTTTCACTTTCATAACATGTCATTAACATTACACTTGTCATACTTTACTGGACTTTCTGGACCCATCACAGTTACTGCACTGTATTAATGATGCTGCTGCACTACTGGCACTTTGAAATGCTTTTAAAGATTTGTGTAAATGTACATATCATTTAACAGTCACTTTGCTGCTCTTTTTTTGTTTATTTTTATTGTATATATAATTGTTAGTCTTTTGTATTTTGATAGTGTTGTTTTGGAGCTGTATTCCGCGGGAGGGAAGGGGGGGTGACCATTAACGATGTACTTGCAGTTGGCCAATAACAAGATGGTGTATTTGGTATCGTGTTTCCCAGAGGAAAGAGAAATCACAAACACAAAGGGCCAAGTCGTCTTTATAGGATTGACTCATATTTGTCAATTTCAATCTGTTTCTTATGTTGAGTTTACTTTTACATGAGTTGTTATTTTCAATTGCTGTTTTGTGTGAAAGAGTGCACCT
>CM051019.1:19259374-19264374 GCA_027704905.1 Muraenolepis orangiensis
ATCACGGAAAACCTCAGTGGAGCTCCCTAGCATTGTGTGTTGTGTGTGCAACACCCAGCGGGCCGATCATTCAGATCTCAGTAAATCAGTCATGAATCAACCGTTTCTGAGTCTGAATGTACCCGAGGTCGGCCTTTTCTGTGTGTGGTTCCATTGAGAGGAGAGAGATGGAACGAGAGATTTGACAGCTTGTGTCACGCACAGGCGCTAGGCTAGCACTAGCCCAGGGCCAGCATGTTGTGTGTGTGTGTGTGTGATAGCATGTCTGATACATTACATAGCGCCGCAGGCTGCAGTTAGAGACCTGATGAGCAGACGAAAGACGGATCCCTCTCCATTTCCCCCCAATGTGGGGCCATTCATACACTACTCCATATATACCTCTCTCTCTCTCTCTCTCTCCCTCTCTCTCTCTCTCTCTCTCTCTCTCTCTCTCTCTCTCTCTCTCTCTCTCTCTCTCTCTCTCTCTCTCTCTCTCTCTCTCTCTCTCTCTCTCTCTCTCTCTCTCTCAACCATCCCCCCCCCCTCCCTCTCTATGACATCATGGATGACGTGAGGGTGTGAACATGGACCCTGAGGTGATGTCAGCGATGCTACGTGTTGCTAGGTAACCGCCGCCAGGAGAGAGAACGCAGCATACCTGCTGTAGGTGATGGGCAGAAGACGGAAAAACACCTCTCGGAAAAGACGGAAACCCCCCCCCCCCCTCCTCTCTCCTCCTCTCCCGCTCTCCTCCCTCCTCCCTCCTCCCTCCTCCCTCCTCTCCTCTCCCCCCCCTCCTCTCTCCTCCTCTCCCGCTCTCCTCCCTCCTCCCTCCCTCCACCAGGTCGCTACTGGACCAGGTGTTTAGTGGACCAGGTCTCTACTGGACCAGGTCTCTACTGGATCAGGTGTTTACTGGACCAGGTGTTTACTGGACCAGGTTTCTACCGGACCAGGTCTCTACCGGACCAGGTGTTTACTGGACCAGGTCTCTACTGGACCAGGTCTCTACTGGACCAGATCTCTACTGGACCAGGTCTCTACTGGACCAGGTCTCTACTGGACCAGATCTCTACTGGACCAGGTCTCTACTGGACCAGATCTCTACTGAACCATTACATTTACATTTACATTTAGGGCATTTGGCAGACGCTTTTATCCAAAGCGACTTACAAGGTGTACATTAGTTGAAGCAGACAATAGTATAACACTGGGGTACGCAAACATATAAATACAGCAGTTCACAAGTATTCATATTGACAAGATGAATAACACAATTTCGTACTGCTAGGTCACCTGCTTAAGTAGCTGTGATAAGAGCGTGTTAACAACATTAAGGACATACACTTGCTAACATATACATGCTAAGAGCTATTAATGTCAGGATTTAAGCAAGTTAAAGGGTTTCACAAAGGAGAGTCCAGGTGGACTCTGAACAGGTGGGTCTTGAGTCTCTTGCGGAAGCTGGCGATGGACTCTGCCGTCCTGACATGAGACGGGAGTTCATTCCACCACTGTGGGGCCAGAGCCGTGAAGAGTTGAGTCTTGGACGAGCGATGTTTGGTTGACCTTAGTGAAGGTCGAACAAGTCGCCTGGCAGAAGTTGAGCGGAGCGCTCTGGCTGGGATGTAGGGTTTGACCAACGCCTGGAGGTAGGCCGGGGCAGTTCCATTGACTGCCCTAAAGGTCAGCACCAGAGTCTTGAATTTGATGCGAGCATTTACCGGAAGCCAGTGGAGATCGCGGAAGAGAGGGGTCACGTGGGAGAATTTCGGTAGGTTGAATACCAGGCGTGCTGCTGCGTTCTGGATGCGTTGGAGGGGCTTGGTTGCAGAGGCCGGGAGTCCCGCCAGGAGAGAGTTGCAGTAGTCGAGGCGGGTGATGACGAGTGCTTGGACCAGGATCTGCGCCGCTTCACGTGTGAGGAAGGGCCGGATCCTGCGGATGTTGTAGAGGGCAATTCTGCAAGATCGGGCCACCGCAGTGACGTTGGCATTGCAGGACAGCTGGTCATCTACCACCACACCAAGGTCTCTTGTTGTGGTTGAGGGGGAGACTTGGGTGTTCTCGATGGTGACCAGTAGGTCCATCTGAGGGCAGTCTTTCCCCGGTATGAAGAGGAGCTCAGTCTTGTCAAGGTTGAGCTTCAGGTGGTTGGCGGCTGTCCATCTGCTGATGTCGGCCAGGCATTGCGAGATGCGTGTTGCTATTTGGGTTTCTGAGGGGGGAAAGGAGAGAAACAGTTGAGTGTCATCTGCATAGCAGTGATAGGAGAAGCCATGAGATGTGATTACAGAGCCTAGCGATTTAGTGTAAAGAGAAAACAGAAGGGGTCCCAATACTGAGCCTTGAGGAACTCCGGTGTCCAGGGTGCAGGGTTTGGACAGGGAACCGTTCCATGTGACCTGATAAGTGCGATCTGCAAGGTAGGAGGTGAACCAGGATAACGCAGTTCCAGCGATTCCAAGCTCGGCGAGAGTGGAGAGGAGGATCTGGTGGTTCACTGTGTCGAACGCCGCAGACAGGTCGAGAAGGATCAGTACCGATGAGAGGGACGAGCTTCTGGCATCACGAAGAGACTCTGTCACTGCGAGCAGTGCCGTCTCCGTGGAGTGCGCAGCCTTGAAGCCTGACTGGTGAGGGTCGAGGAGGTTGTTCTGGGAGAGATAGGAAGAAAGTTGTGAGGAGACAGCCCGTTCAAGGGTTTTGGACAGGAATGATAGGAGAGATACCGGTCTGTAGTTTTGGACATCAGTGGTGTCTAGGGATGGTTTCTTGAGGAGCGGCTTGATTCTGGCAGTCTTGAAGGCTGCCGGAAACAGGCCTGCCTCAAGGGAGATGTTGATTTGGGATGTAAGGAAGGGAAGGATATCGCCCGAGATGTCCTGGAGAAGAGAGGAAGGGATTGGGTCGAGGGGGCAGGTGGTAGGGTGGTTAGATGTCACCAGTTTGTTAACTTCATCGGGGGAGAGGGGGTTGAAACAGGTAAGGTTAGTGGGGGTGGGAGAGGAGGGAGGGAGGAAAGCGGTGGGGGTGAAGGAGGAGGTAATGTCGTTCACCTTCTTCGTAAAGAAGGTGACAAAGTCATCAGCTGAGAGGGAGGAGGGAGGGGGAGGGGAGGGGGGGTTGAGGAGGGAAGAGAACATGGAGAAAAGTTTCCTTGGGTTAGAGGCAGAAGAGTTTATTTTTGTACGGTAGAAGGCAGATTTAGCAGCCGATACCGTGGAGGTGAAGCCAGCGAGGAGACGGAGGTAGTGAGCGAGGTCATCAGAGGAGTCCGATTTCCTCCATTTTCTCTCGGCCGCCCGTAGCTCTGCTCTACAAGCCCGCAGAGGTTCGGACAGCCAAGGAGGTGGAGGAGAGGCTCGTGCTGGTCTGGAGGTGAGAGGACAGAGAGAGTCGAAGGAGGAGGAGAGAGAGGAAGTCAGAGTGGAGGAGGCTTCCTCCACCGACAAGAGAGAGAATTGTTGGGGGGATGGTAGTGAGGATAGGACAGATGCGGAGAAAGAAGAGGGAGAGAGAGTTTTCAGGTTACTACGGAAGGTAACAATGTGGGGAGTAGTGGGTAGGGAGGTGGGGGATTTGAGAGGGAGAGAGAAAGCAACAAAATGGTGATCAGAGACAGGGAGGGGTGTGACCGAGATCACCGAGGTGGTACAGGATCTTGTGAAGACAAGATCCAGTTGGTTCCCAGCTCTGTGGGTAGGGGGAGAAGGATTGAGTGTTAGACCGAATATGGCAAAAAAGTTAATGAATTCAGGAGATTGTAACTTATCCGACTGGATGTTGAAGTCACCCAGAACCACGAGTGGGGTGCCGTCCTCAGGAAAGCAGCTGAGGAGGGCGTCCATCTCGTCAAAGAAGTCACCAAGAGGGCCCGGTGGTCGGTAAATTACGGCAATGTTGAGCCTAGTTGGGATGGTAACAGAAACAGCATGAAATTCGAGTGCCGATCTGGTCAGATGACCCAGAGGGAGTACCTGATATGACCAGTTTGGAGAGACTAGGAGTCCCGTTCCTCCACCACGCCCAGAGGGTCGGGGGGTGTGGGTGAAGGAGTAGGTCGCGGAGAGAGCAGCTGCGGTAGCCGTGTTCTCAGGGGTGATCCAGGTCTCGGTGAGAGCCAGGAAGTGGAGAGACTGGAGTGCGGCGTAGGCCAGAATGGTTTCAGTCTTCTTGACCGACGATTGGCAATTCCAGAGTCCCCCTTTCACCACAAGATCTGTGAAGGTAGAAATAGTAGGATAGAGGAGATTGGAAGGGTTGCGGCGTCGAGAGGGAGAGCCTCGATGCCATCTATTGCGGGAGGATGTCCAGACTACAATGGAATGACGACACATAGCAAGGGTAGGAGGACTAGATTTGACTAACTAGGACTAACTCCCTAGACGGAGTCCGGTAGAACGACTCCTTGGTCTTTGTTCTGGGTCTTAGTTCCTGGGGCCTGACGCTAAATGCTGACGCTAACAAACTACTTCTATGTTAATAGCCTATGCGATAGGGAGAGAGACTCATGCAGGGTTAGGCTCCTCCCTGTCGTTAACTCTATTGACTATGGCTGTATGGGCCAGACTGGGTGATTATCTTAGCACAACAATAGGCCTGTACACCTCACTTACTATGTACAGGTAACTAGCTTTGAGAAAAAGGTTCTACAATTTTATCAACACAAATACTAAGAACAACAATAAATCTTATGTCTACTTACCCACAGCAGAATACTATGTAGCCTGCTTCAAAAATGTACCAGTCCTCTACTGGACCAGGTCTCTACTGGACCAGGTCTCTACTGAACCAGTCCTCTACTGGACCAGGTCTCTATTGGACCAGTCTCTACTGGACCAGGTCTCTATTGGACCAGTCTCTACTTGACCAGGTCTCTACTGGACCAGGTCTCTACTGGACCAGGTCTCTACTGAACCAGGTCTCTACTGAACCAGTCCTCTACTGGACCAGGTCTCTACTGGACCAGGTCTCTATTGGACCAGGTCTCTACTGGACCAGGTCTCTACTGGACC
>CM051019.1:19269374-19286874 GCA_027704905.1 Muraenolepis orangiensis
ATTAATCTTCTGAAAACTGTTCATATAACGACACACTTCACACACACTCACAACCTGCTGTATACATTTATACATATTTATCTTGTTGATACAACTGCATACCCCTTCTCACTACCTGTTAGTACTTGTATACTTACCTGTATGTATGTATATATATATATATATATATACCTATAACTCTGCAAATATCTCATATAAATACCAACTCTATAAGTCATTTTATACGCTTTTTACCGTGTTTAGTAGTAGTGTTTTGGTAGACTGTGTTTACATCTTATTTAACCACTGTTCATTATATATTACCATGCACTTTACTGCAACATTAGCACTCTGGTTTAGATGCCACATTATTTTCGCTGTACTGTATACTTGTGCTGTGCTGTGACAATACATTTTAATCTAATCTAATCTAATCTAATCTAATCTAATGTGTGTCCGTCTATCGGTCTACTCTCATCCCCCCCCCCCCCACCCCCCCCCCCAGGGGTCCTAGGGGGTCCGGGGTCAGACTGGAACCACCTCTCTCTTGGAGAGCCTGGAGCTCGAGGCTCCTCCTCGGACGCCCTGAGGCCTCGCTTCACAGACTCAGTGTTGGGACTTACGGAGAAAGCTCAGAAAGGCCGTCCGGAATATAGGAGTCATTCCTACATCCCGCCCGGAGGGGGGGAGAGAGAGAGAGAGAGAGAGAGAGAGAGAGAGAGAGAGAGAGAGAGGAGAGAGAGAGAGAGAGAGAGAGAGAGAGAGAGAGAGAGAGAGAGAGACGGCTGGTTTCAGACGGCTAAATGTTCAAACCAGAACCCGTTTGTGGGGTGTTGTTAAGCGTGAGATGAACAAGAACCAAGAAACCAAACCGAGAGAACAGATTGTGGAGTGTTGAACATTTTACAGGAGCTACCGGTTGCTATGGTGACGTGGTACTTTCTTCCCAAGCGATGGGGGGGGGGGGCCAGACTCCGCCAGATTCACACTCGGCACTCTTAACAAAGCGGCAGTCCGACGTCCGGTTAAGGATTCATTTATGCCGTTGTAAACACACGTCGACTAGCGGTTCACTCTGTCTAGTACAGTATCACAGGACCATGAAACTACTGCCTCACACACAAAGACCTCTCTATGAGCCGTACCGCAGACCAGACAACCATTCATCCGGTTTCACTGTCTCTGTTCAACAGGAGGCGTCAGGGTGTCAGACAGACAGATGGAATGACAGACTCTCAAGAAGAAGAAGGGTGAGAGAAAGGTGAGAGAGGGTTGAGAGAGGAGGGAGAGAGGGGTGAAAGATAGGTGAGAGAGGGGTGAGAGAAGATGGAGTGAGGAGTGAGAGAGGGGTGGGAGAAAGGCGAGAGAGGGTTGAGAGAGGGTTGAGGGAGGAGTGAGAGAGGGGTGAGAGAGAGGTGAGAGAGGGTTCAGAAAGGGATGAGAGAGAGGTGAGAGAGGGATGAGAGAGGGTTCAGAGAGGGTTCAGAGAGGTGAGAGAGGGGGGAGAGAGAGGTGAGAGAGGGATGAGAGAGGGTTCAGAGAGGGTTCAGAGAGGTGAGAGAGGGGGAGAGAGAGGTGAGAGAGGGGTGAGAGGGTGAGGGAGGAGTGAGAGAGGGTGAGAGAGAGGTGAGAGAGGTTCAGAGAGAGGTGAGAGAGGGTTCAGAGGGATGAGAGAGGTGAGAGAGGGATGAGAGAGGGTGAGAGAGAGGTGAGAGAGGGTGAGAGAGGAGTGAGAGAGGGGTGAGAGAGAGGTGAGAGAGGGATGAGAGAGAGGTGAGAGAGGGGTGAGAGAGGGATGAGAGAGGGTGGAGTGAGGAGTGAGAGGGTTCAGAGAGGTGAGAGAGGGGTGAGAGAGGGTTCAGAGAGGTGAGAGAGGAGAGAGAGAGGGAGGAGTGAGCCATGTGCCCTGCAGTTTGATATATGCACCCTTCATAGGGAACAATGAGAGTCGCACGGCTCTGGGACCAGGGCAAGCTGGACGGAAAATCACCCAGACGAGGAGGGACGGAAAACCAGACTCCCTGAGGAGACACGTGAGAAGGCCACTGGACTGGGGAGGTGTATTATGGGATGTTCCCTGGAGACCAGGGATGTCGCTAGGCGTTCCTAGGCGGGTCCCGGGTTGGCTAAGATGGGTTGGCTAACACAGCCCTTGTGATCCAGTATTAGCACAACATGTTCTCTACTAGCACGTGTGTGATGTCTCAGATCAGCTTACAGCTGATTGGTTGTGAAGAAGACACAAAGGCAAGTGCAAGGGGGGGGGGGTTACTGTATCGACCAATCAGCTGTCAGGAAATCCTAGGAAAAATCATTTCCCAACTTCACAGTCCAGTGGAGGGAAACACACACACACACCCACACACACACACACACACACACACACACACACACACTCACACACCCACACACACACACACACACACACACACTCACACACACACACACCCACACACACACACACCCACACACATACACACACACCACATCTGTTCCTCTGTCCTTCATCTTTACCTCCACTCATCCCTCCATCATCCATTCATCACACAACCCGTTCTCTCCCTCTCTCTCTCTCTCTCTCTCTCTCTCTCTCTCCCTCCATCTCTCGCCTTCTCTATTTTTATCTCTCTCTCCTCTCTCTCTCTCTCTCTCTGCTCTCTCTCTCTCTCTCTCTCTCTCTCTCTCTCTCTCTCTCTCTCTCTCTCTCTCTCTCTCTCTCTCTCTCTCTCCTCTCTCTCTCTCTCTCTCTCTCTCTCTCTCTGTCTGGTAGGATTGGGGGAGAGGGGAGGTAGTAGGGTGAAGGTGTAGGAGAGAGAGAGAGAGAGAGAGAGAGAGAGAGAGAGAGAGAGAGAGAGAGAGAGGGGGTGGGAGAGAGAGATGAACAGGATGGTGATTGAATGGGAGGTGGTCGGTGGCACTACTCATATATATATATATATATATATATATATATATAAATATATATATATATGGATATATTTTATTTAAAAGGGACCACGTACAGTAGTCAGGGTCAGGGAGTTCAGAGCGGAGCAGCCTTCAACACACTTTTAAAATAGGTTTTGACAGAGCACTGATAGAGCTGCCTCCCGGTCAGGGGTGGCCTCGACAGAATGCTACGCTCTCACTACCCCGGATACTCTGGAGGAAATAACTGGATCTACTGAGCGACCATACTCAATGTAATGGCATGTAAGGGCCGAACCATGTGTGGGAGATTAAGAGTGTGTGTGTGTGTGTGGTGTGTGTGTGTGTGTGTGTGTGTGTGTGTGTGTGTGTGTGTGTGTGTGTGTGTGTGTGTGTGTGTGTGTGTGTGTGTGTGTGTGTGTGTGTGTGTGTGTGTGTGTGTGTGTGCGTGTCTGTGAGACTACAGGTTTACCATTTGGAAAAAATCAAACACAAGTTTGATGATAGTATCAAACTCTCAAAGCTCAAATGGCTTTTGGCAAAGAGTTGTTGTTTGTATGAGGTTTCACCAGCCAATGAGAAAGCCTCTAACCTCTCTCCTCTCCTGGGTGAGAATACTTTCAGCATCGGGAGGTCGTAGCAAGGTTGTTTCAGAAAGGAGCCCACCTTTAGAAAACAACATTTGGTCTCCCATCACATTTAGGCTCAGAGATGCTCGATCAAGCCAGCCGGTTATTGTTAGCTCGGCAGCTGCTAGCTGGGCTGTTTCCTCACGTGTGCATACAGAACGGTTGCCATTAGCACACATTTGCAGTTCTATCTCGTGACAGCGCTGAGCGGCAGAAAGCAGATAGAATAGGGATAGAGCTAGATAATGACACCCATTGTGCTCACCACCTGATTGGACAATGCATCACAAAAACACATTGTATCTTATTTAATGATGAATATGAAGACCAAGCCATGCCAGTGCTCGTCTAGAGTAGATGAAGAGTTACATTTCGAGAGATTCCATGTTACATCACATCCTGATTGTGACGGAATGCGTCACGCAGATCAGCGCCGACGACTCCACCTCCACGAGTCTTGATTGCTCTCCTCCTCCTGTGACGCGCCAGGCAGCGGCTCCGGTGGAACGCTTCGCTCTGACGCCAAACGTCATGCCATGAAGACCGGAAAACGCTTGTGTTTAGAAACGTTGTTCGGTTGTCGGGGGAACGGCGGTAGTTCGGCAGTATAGCTCAGGAGGTAGAGCCGGTCGCCTCACAACCGGAAGGTTCGCTGGTTCGATCCCCCGGCTCCTACTAGCAAACAAAAAGCCCTTGAGCAAGACACCCTGACCCTAACTGCTCCTGACGTGCCGGCTGTCTCCTTGATGGCTGACTCCGCCGTCGGTGAATGAATGGGTGAATGTGAGCCATGACTTGTAAAGCGCTTTGGATAAAGCGCTATATAAAAGGCAGTTCATTTACAAAAAAACTGCATGCGATGAAGACCGAAAACAGAAATGTTGTTCAGTTGTTCAGTGGACTCTTTCTCTATTTGGCAGTAAACGTATCAAGTCTATAAATAACTGGCTATGAAAATGAAAGGCTTCAGATTTAGAAACAGATGAGCCAATAGTACGTTTTCCCAGTTACCGGTGGGAAGGAGTTGGGTTATTTAAAACACCAAAGTTACCCAGAGAGAGATGTCGTTACATAGTGCTGCACGATCCCAGTTAAAAGAAAAACAGGCGAAACAGCCGTCCGGTCTGGTCCTGTTTGAGTAGGACCTGGATACAGGCTGCTCCTTTAACACACACTTCCTCTGTTATGATACAACATCGAATAGAATTATGAAACCATTCCCAGAGACATTATGAACAGATGTGAAGCTGGTCTTCCATCACTCCCCGGGCAGGGTGCCATCTCTCTCCCGGACACCTACAGGTAGACCGCAGACACTGGGCATCAAACCCAGTTCCTCTGTGTTGCTATGGAGACCATGGATAAGGTGGGTGTGGATCGCGGTTCGGTAGGAAGGAGGGTAATTCCACACTAAAGCTTCTCTAACTAACTCTGCCGGCTCAGCGGGCAGGGGATGGAGAGAGAGAGAGAGAGAAGAGAGAGAGAGAGAGAGAGAGAGAGAGAGAGAGAGAGAGAGAGAGAGAGAGAGAGAGAGAGAGAGAGAGAGAGAGAGAGAGAGAGAGAGAGAGAGAGAGAGAGAGAGGGGGGGGGAGAGAGAGAGAGAGAGAGAGAGAGAGAGAGAGAGAGAGAGAGAGAGAGAGAGAGAGAGAGAGAGAGAGAGAGAGAGAGAGAGAGAGAGAGAGAGAGCGAGAGAGAGAGAGAGAGAGAGAGAGAGGGGGGGGGGGGAGAGAGAGAGAGAGAGAGAGAGAGAGAGAGAGAGAGAGAGAGAGAGAGAGAGAGAGAGAGAGGGGGGGGGGGGAGAGAGAGAGAGAGAGATGGTGCTTGTCTTTCTGTAACGTCTGTATGAACCTGCACACAGACTCTCTGTGGTCTTCCCACCTGACTTGTATTTCACAACTTCTGGGGAAGTCACTCGGTTGGCCTCCTTCTCCCTGCAGGAGAACGAGGACAGAGTGTCTATTCTTACCATAGCCCAGATGTCTGGGAGGCTAAGACCAACAGGGAGGAGGAGGAGGAGGAGGAGGAGAGGGGAGGAGGAGGAGGAGGAGGAGGAGGAGAGGAGGAGGAGGAGGAGGAGGAGGAGGAGGAGGAGAGGGGGAGGAGGTCTAGACTGCTTTGTCGTCTGGGTTCTGGGGCCCATGACCAGCTGATGACATCTGTCACCAGAGACTACTATCAAGAGCTCACACACCCTCAGGACCAGGCTCCACTTCAGGCCAGGGGTCAAAGGTTAGCATTTTAATTGGTCCATTTGTGTCCTAGTATAAAGTCCACCATTCTGTAGTGCTCTACTTAATACCCATAATGCATCGGAAAAGAAGTGTCCAACTGGTGCATTAACTATTTCCACATTATATTATTGAACTTTTACCTGAGCGGTGCTTCTGCTGTTGGAGGCTTGTTAGGAAGGAAAGGTATTATATATGATGTTATTATATATGTATATATATGTATGTATATATTATATTATTATGGCATGTTAGGAAGGAAATAAACGTATGACTTCTAGTGACTAGTAGTTCTCTTGCCTGCCTGTCTAATGACCTTATTGTAAGTCACTGTGGACCAAAGCGTCTGCTAAGTGCCTGCTGTAATGTAACGTAATGTGATGTAATGTAATGTGATGTAATGTAATATATCCCACAATGCACAGCGGTTGTCGTTGTCGTCGGATACAACCGATACAGATCGGCTGGACACATGCTTTCTCCTAACGACAGAGCTGTCGCGGGGTGACCTCTGACCCCTGACGGCTTGTTTATGGGGCCGTTAAACGGCCGGGCTTCCTGAGCACGGGGACCAGTGGGGGGGGATGGTTGTAGGTTCTATTCCCGTGGTTGGTGGGGTTTTGTCCTCTCAAAGCCTGAAGACATCTGAACATTTACTTTACTTTACTGAACTAGTAAATTATTATTATTATTATTATATAATATATATAATATATAATTATACACCATCAGAAAGAGTGTCTCTAGATGTAATCAGCGTGAGGTCACCTGACCTTTTGAATTCCAATCTGACACTGGAAGTGTTGCACCGTGCGTGAGGTCACCTTTGATGTTATCACCGTGGTAACTGTGATGGACCCCTGACCTCAGCCCCCCTCCCCCAAGGTACGTGATGAAGGGCCAGCGCCATGACGACCCTCAGAGGAGATGGACGGCTGAGGGGGGGAGGAGAAAGAGGAGGGGGGGTCAAGGACAGGTAGCAGGGGAATGGATGAACTACTGTCCAACACTACCTAGCTCCTTGCTATATCACGCTACCTAGCTCTTTATATAATAGGAGCTAGGTACGCCATCTAAGCTACCTTACCTAGCTCCTAGCTACGTTACACTTCCTATATTTAATAGGAGTAAGGTATGCCTATCTAAGATATTGTACCAAGCGCCGAGCTGCGCTACGCTACCTAGCTCTTTATATAATAGGAGCTAGGTACGCCATCTAAGCTACCTTACCTAGCTCCTAGCTACGTTACACTTCCTATATTTAATAGGAGTAAGGTATGCCTATCTAAGATATCGTACCAAGCGCCGAGCTGCGCTACGCTACCTAGCTCTTTATATTATAGGAGCTAGGTACGCCTATCCAAGTGGACCGTACCTAGCTCCTAGCTGCGCTACGCTACCTAGCTCTTTAGATAATAGGAGCTATGCCTAGCTAAGATACCGTACCAAGCTCCGAGCTATGCTACACTTCTTAGCTCCTAGAGTTTAATGTTCATGAAACACTTTGTAATAATGTTATATGATACACAACAATAAAAACATAATAGCAACATTTCTATCAAGCAACTTAGAAATTATCCTGCAAGAAGATTTTCATCTTTTAAAGTCCCTGGTCAGATTCCTAGAGGGGAGGAAGTGTTTAGTCACTAAATCATTCATGTCTGTATGATAACAGAGATTATACACCACCTCATCCACTTAACCTATAGAGAACAGAGAGGGAGAGAGAGAGAGAGAGAGAGAGAGAGAGAGAGAGAGAGAGAGAGAGAGAGAGAGAGAGAGAGAGAGAGAGAGAGAGAGAGAGAGAGAGAGAGATCTGGTTCTACTGTATATCTGGTTCTACTGTATACCTGGTTCTACTGTATATCGGGTTCTACTGTATACCTGGTTCTACTGGTCCTACTGTATATCTGGTTCTACTGTATATCGGGTTCTACTGTATACCTGGTTCTACTGGTCCTACTGTATATCTGGTTCTACTGTATATCGGGTTCTACTGTATATCTGGTTCTACTGGTTCTACTGTATATCTGGTTCTACTGTATATTTGGTTCTACTGGTTCTACTGTATATCTGGTTCTACTGTATATCTGGTTCTACTGTATATCTGGTTCTACTGTATATCTGGTTCTACTGTATATCTGAAGCGTCTGCTAAGTGCCTGCTGTAATGTAACGTAATGTGATGTAATGTAATGTGATGTAATGTAATATATCCCACAATGCACAGCGGTTGTCGTTGTCGTCGGATACAACCGATACAGATCGCCTGGACACATGCTTTCTCCTAACGACAGAGCTGTCGCGGGGTGACCTCTGACCCCTGACGGCTTGTTTATGGGGCCGTTAAACGGCCGGGCGTGTGTGTGTGTATAGGTACGTGTGTGTGTGTAGTAGTCAGCACTACATCCTCTCTCCCTTAGCAGTGAGGTCACCTTTGATGTTATCACCGTGGTAACTGTGATGGACCCCTGACCTCAGCCCCCCTCCGCCAAGGTACGTGATGAAGGGCCAGCGCCATGACGACCCTCGGAGGAGATGGACGGCTGAGGGGGGGAGGAGAAAGAGGAGGGGGGGTCAAGGACAGGTAGCAGGGGAATGGATGAACTACTGTCCAACACTACCTAGCTCCTTGCTATATCACGCTACCTAGCTCTTTATATAATAGGAGCTAGGTACGCCATCTAAGCTACCTTACCTAGCTCCTAGCTACGTTACACTTCCTATATTTAATAGGAGTAAGGTATCTGAGCTGCGCTACGCTACCTAGCTCTTTATATTATAGGAGCTAGGTACGCCTATCCAAGTGGACCGTACCTAGCTCCTAGCTGCGCTACGCTACCTAGCTCTTTAGATAATAGGAGCTATGCCTAGCTAAGATACCGTACCAAGCTCCGAGCTATGCTACACTTCTTAGCTCCTAGAGTTTAATGTTCATGAAACACTTTGTAATAATGTTATATGATACACAACAATAAAAACATAATAGCAACATTTCCATCAAGCAACTTAGAAATTATCCTGCAAGAAGATTTTCATCTTTTAAAGTCCCTGGTCAGATTCCTAGAGGGGAGGAAGTGTTTAGTCACTAAATCATTCATGTCTGTATGATAACAGAGATTATACACCACCTCATCCACTTAACCTATAGAGAACAGAGAGGGAGAGAGAGAGAGAGAGAGAGAGAGAGAGAGAGAGAGAGAGAGAGAGAGGAGAGAGAGAGAGAGAGAGAGAGAGAGAGAGAGAGAGAGAGAGAGAGAGAGAGAGAGCGAGAGAGAGAGAGAGAGAGAGATGGGGGGAGAGAGAGAGAGAGAGATAGGGGTGGGGGGAGAGAGAGAGGAGAGAGGGGTGAGGGGGGAGAGAGAGGGGTGAGGGGGAGAGAGATAGGGGTGGGGGAGAGATAGATAGGGGGGGGAGAGAGAGAGAGAGAGAGAGAGAGAGAGAGAGAGAGAGAGAGAGAGAGAGAGAGAGAGAGAGAGAGAGAGGGAGAGAGGGAGAGAGAGAGAGATAGAGGGGGTGGGAGAGAGAGAGAGAGAGAGAGAGAGAGAGAGAGAGAGAGAGAGAGAGAGAGAGAGAGAGAGAGAGAGAGAGAGAGAGAGAGAGGGAGAGAGAGAGAGAGAGAGAGAGAGAGAGAGGGGGTGGGGTGGGAGAGAGAGAGAGAGAGAGATAGAGGGGGTGGGGAGAGAGAGAGAGAGAGAGAGGGGGGGGGGGGTAGAGAGAGCATCAAGGTCTTGTTAAAGGACTGCAAGGCTCATTGGTCAGAAACGACCTCACCAACCTGGGACACCCTGCTGTATATCGGGTTCTACTGTATATCGGGTTCTACCGTATATCTGGTTCTACTGTATACCTGGTTCTACTGGTCCTACTGTATATCGGGTTCTACTGTATATCGGGTTCTACCGTATATCGGGTTCTACTGTATATCGGGTTCTACCGTATATCTGGTTCTACTGTATACCTGGTTCTACTGGTCCTACTGTATATCGGGTTCTACTGTATATCGGGTTCTACTGTATATCGGGTTCTACTGTATACCTGGTTCTACTGGTCCTACTGTATATCTGGTTCTACTGTATATCGGGTTCTACTGTATATCTGGTTCTACTGTATATCGGGTTCTACTGTATATCTGGTTCTACTGTATATCGGGTTCTACTGTATATCTGGTTCTACTGTATACCTGGTTCTACTGGTCCTACTGTATATCTGGTTCTACTGTATATCGGGTTCTACTGTATATCTGGTTCTACTGTATATCGGGTTCTACTGTATATCTGGTTCTACTGTATACCTGGTTCTACTGGTCCTACTGTATATCGGGTTCTACTGTATATCGGTTCTACTGTATATCGGGTTCTACTGTATATCGGGTTCTACGTATATCTGGTTCTACTGTATACCTGGTTCTACTGGTCCTACTGTATATCGGGTTCTACTGTATATCTGGTTCTACTGTATATCGGGTTCTACTGTATACCTGGTTCTACTGGTCCTACTGTATATCTGGTTCTACTGTATATCGGTTCTACTGTATATCTGGTTCTACTGTATATCGGTTCTACTGTATATCTGGTTCTACTGTATATCGGGTTCTACTGTATATCTGGTTCTACTGTATACCTGGTTCTACTGGTCCTACTGTATATCTGGTTCTACTGTATATCGGTTCTACTGTATATCTGGTTCTACTGTATATCGGGTTCTACTGTATATCTGGTTCTACTGTATACTGGTTCTACTGGTCCTACTGTATATCGGGTTCTACGGTATATCTGGTTCTACTGTATATCGGGTTCTACTGTATACCTGGTTCTACTGGTCCTACTGTATATCTGGTTCTACTGTATATCTGGTTCTACTGTATACCTGGTTCTACTGGTTCTACTGTATATCTGGTTATACTGGTCCTACTGTATATCTGGTTCTACTGTATATCTGGTTCTACTGGTTCTACTGTATATCTGGTTCTACTGATTCTACTGTATATCTGGTTCTACTGTATATCTGGTTCTACTGGTTCTACTGTATATCTGGTTCTACTGGATATCTATTCTAATGTATATCTGGTTCTACTGATTCTACTGGTTCTACTGGTTCTACTGTATATCTGGTTCTACTGGTTCTACTGTATATCTGGTTCTACTGGTTCTACTGTATATCTGGTTTTGCTGTATATCTGGTTCTACTGTATATCTGGCTCTACTGGTTCTACTGTATATATTGTTCTACTGGTCCTACTGTATATCTGGTCCTACTGTATATCTGGTTCTACTGTATATATTGTTCTACTGGTCCTACTGTATATCTGGTTCTACTGTATATCTGGTTCTACTGGCTCTACTGTATATCTCATTCTACTGGTCCTACTGTATATCAGGTTATTCTGTATATCTGGTTATGCTATGAGAGAGAGAGAGAGAGAGAGAGAGAGAGAGAGAGAGAGAGAGAGAGAGAGAGAGAGAGAGAGAGAGAGAGAGAGAGAGAGAGAGAGAGAGAGAGAGAGAGAGAGAGAGAGGGGAAGGGGTAAGAATCAAGGTAAGAACCTTTCAAATCAACCATCTGGACCTCCTTCAGAAGAGCCCATCAATAAATGACATGGTCCATGTTGTGAGATACAGGTTCAGAAGAGCCCTGTCAGCAGACACCATGTTTAACGAGCAGACATCTTTTAAGATTAAGAGCTCTTGAATATTTCTCTGTGCGTGCCAGACCTTCAGATGTTCACACACACACACACACACACACACAAACACACACACACCGAAACACACACATACACACACCGAAACACACACACACATACACACACACACCGAAACACACACACACACACACAAACACACACACACACACCGAAACACACACACACACACACACACACACCGAAACACACATACACACACACACACACACACACACACAAACACACACACACACACACACACTGAAACACACACACACACACACACACACACATACTCTGGCAGAGATGACTTGCCTCTTTAATATCTTATAACATTCATGGTTTACAACCGTCAGCGAAGATGTTTTTGGAGGACTGTGTGTGTGTAGGGGTTGTGTATTATTTGGAGGACTGTGTGTGTGTGTGTGATTTTGGAGGACTGTGTGTGTGTGGGGTGTGTATTATTTGGAGGACTGTGTGTGTGTGTGGGGTTGTGTATTATTTGGAGGACTGTGTGTGTGTGGGGTTGTGTATTATTTGGAGGACTGTGTGTGTGTAGGGGTTGTGTATTATTTGGAGGACTGTGTGTGTGTAGGGGTTGTGTATTATTTGGAGTGTGTTGTTATTAATTCATAACACAGCGTTGATTGGAACACATCACCGGCAGTCTGCCGGAGGAAAATATTGAACGTTTGAGTAAATGTGTGCCCAACGTGTCGTCTGGACCACACACACACACACACACACACACACACACACACACAGACACACGCACGCGCGCGCGCACACACACACACGCACGCGCGCGCGCACACACACACACGTGCACACACAGACACACACGAACACACACACACACACACACACACAGTGGCCGCTGAACCAATCGTGAGGGAATAGGGAGTAGTTCAATGTAGAGGACTATATAGTGAAATCCTTCCCTCATTCCCTACTCCCTCTCTAGTAGTTCAATGTAGAGGACTATATAGTGAAATCCTTCCCTCATTCCCTACTCCCTCTCTAGTAGTTCAATGTAGAGGACTATATAGTGAAATCCTTCCCTCATTCCCTACTCCCTCTCTAGTAGTTCCATGTAGAGGACTATATAGTGAAATCCTTCCCTCATTCCCTACTCCCTCTCTAGTAGTTCCATGTAGAGGACTATATAGTGAAATCCTTCCCTCATTCCCTACTCCCTCTCTAGTAGTTCAATGTAGAGGACTATATAGTGAAATCCTTCCCTCATTCCCTACTCCCTCTCTAGTAGTTCCATGTAGAGGACTATATAGTGAAATCCTTCCCTCATTCCCTACTCCCTCTCTAGTAGTTCCATGTAGAGGACTATATAGTGAAATCCTTCCCTCATTCCCTACTCCCTCTAGTAGTTCCATGTAGAGGACTATATAGTGAAATCCTTCCCTCATTCCCTACTCCCTCTCTAGTAGTTCAATGTAGAGGACTATATAGTGAAATCCTTCCCTCATTCCCTACTCCCTCTCTAGTAGTTCAATGTAGAGGACTATATAGTGAAATCCTTCCCTCATTCCCTACTCCCTCTCTAGTAGTTCAATGTAGAGGACTATATAGTGAAATCCTTCCCTCATTCCCTACTCCCTCTCTAGTAGTTCAATGTAGAGGACTATATAGTGAAATCCTTCCCTCATTCCCTACTCCCTCTCTAGTAGTTCAATGTAGAGGACTATATAGTGAAATCCTTCCCTCATTCCCTACTCCCTCTAGTAGTTCCATGTAGAGGACTATATAGTGAAATCCTTCCCTCATTCCCTACTCCCTCTCTAGTAGTTCCATGTAGAGGACTATATAGTGAAATCCTTCCCTCATTCCCTACTCCCTCTCTAGTAGTTCCATGTAGAGGACTATATAGTGAAATCCTTCCCTCATTCCCTACTCCCTCTCTAGTAGTTCAGTGTAGAGGACTATATAGTGAAATCCTTCCCTCATTCCCTACTCCCTCTCAAGTAGTTCAATGGAGAGGACTATATAGTGAAATCCTTCCCTCATTCCCTACTCCCTCTCTAGTAGTTCAACGGAGAGGACTAGTTAGGTAAAGTATATATGTATAGTCTTTTATATAGTTATAGTTAGATACTTTGGGTCAGATCTTCGTCGGTGGACGTCGCTTCTTGTCCCGTCTGCCGTTTTTCTTTCAGCACAATGCATGATGGGATATATGCTGGGCTAGTGACCATGGGTTGTACGCTATACTTTTCACGATGCATTGTAGGATACGATGATAGGGTATAATTACTCTCACTATACATTCGGAACTACAAAATGACCAAGAGGGAGCGATTTCCGGACACAACCATAGACTAACACTAACCTGGCTTCAATATGCATTGCATATTCATTCAATGTATTACATCCCATTTATCCTCATTTTATAATAAATAATGTCAACATATTGCGTCTAGGGTTGAGGTTAGTGAGTCCATTCCCTCAATGTGAGCTGAGTGGCCAAGTCTCACACAGTGACACCTTCAACTGAGGCGGAAACGATAGCGTTAGCATCGGAGGTCAGGTGGTGATGAGCAGTTAGCTTGTCGGGGGTTAAGCGGTCCGCTGCGCACGGAGGAACGCTTCAACACTTCATTAGCGTGATGGAGAGCCCAGTCAGCAAAACATGCTACGCTCATTAAGATGACGCTGAGCTAACGTGAAGCTAACACTGAGCTAACATTAAGCGTACACTGAGCTTACATTACGCTAACACTGAGTTAAACTTAAGATAACATTAAGCAAACCATAAGTTAATCTTAAAATAACATAAGATAATTCTGAACTCACTTTAAGCTGACACTAAATTAACATAAAACTACCCTTAAACTGCCACTGAGCTAAACATATGTAACCGTGAGTGTCCCATACGGGTCTCGAACTCACGGCTTCACGGCTTGAGAGGCGACGCTTTAAAGTGAGAAGCTAAAACCCACGGGCTCTAGCTTCATCGCTAGTGAGGTTTGGGGAGAGATTCATTTTTTATCTTAAGATAACAGTATGTAAACCATAAGCAAATCTTAAGCTAATATTAAGCTAACACTGAGAAAACATTGAGCTCACACAAAGCTTACACCAACCTAACAAGCTCATATTTGGCTAACATTGAGATTACGTCAGTTAGAGACAACTTCATTAGGCCACTGGTTCCCTGGTGGTCCGTTTAATGTGTTCTATACCGAGTGTTCGCTAACGAGCAGCTTGGAAAGCTATGCACTATCTAGATGCCATATGTAGAAGGTACTAGAAGAAAACTTTTTTAAGAAAGTGCTTTCTTACCAACTAATGATAATCGGAGAAGCAGAAATCCATGACAAAGACATTTGCCACCAGAGAGAGAGAGAGAGAGAGAGAGAGAGAGAGAGAGAGAGAGAGAGAGAGAGAGAGAGAGAGAGAGAGCGAGAGAGAGAGATTTTTGTCCTGACAGCAGCAAATAAAGGGTAATTACATATCATACCCTGCAGGTATTTTTAGAAGCCAAATGATTATAAAAATGCACCTCATCAGTTAGCTAATTTTATAACTGTCAAGGAAGAGGTCATTTCTTCTTCATCTTGTTCCTGTTTACACACACACACACACACACACACACACACCACACACACACGTTCAAAGTGATTTATGAATGTGGGTTATGAGTACGAGCCCACACCTCTACACTTCAGCTTCAACGTTCCTAATTACTCTAAAGTCTGTCCTTTTATCACAGACAGTCTGTCCTTTATCACAGCAATAGCCTTTTAGAGCTCTATGGTTATAGATCAGTAGGACACATAGAGCTCTATGGTGCTAGATCAGTAGGACACAAAGAGCTCTATGGTGCTAGATCAGTAGGACACATAGAGCTCTATCTAGATCAGTAGGACACAAAGAGCTATATGGTGCTAGATCAGTAGGACACATAGAGCTCTATGGTCCTAGATCAGTAAGACACATAGAGCTCTATGGTTCTAGATCAGTAGGAGACATAGAGCTCTATGGTCCTAGATCAGTAGGACACATAGAGCTCTATGGTCCTAGATCAGTAAGACACATAGAGCTCTATGGTTCTAGATCAGTAGGGGACATAGAGCTCTATGGTTCTAGATCAGTAGGACACATAGATCTCTATGGTGCTCGATCAGTAAGAGACAGAGTTATATGGAGCTAGATTAGTAGGAGACAGACTGAGAGCTCTGTGGTAGAGCTCTATCTAGATCAGTAGGACACATAGAGCTCTATGGTGCTAGATCAGTAGGACACAGAGCTCTATGGTGCTAGATCAGTAGGACACACACAGAGATATGGTTCTAGATCAGTAGGACACATAGAGCTCTATGGTTCTAGATCAGTAGGAGACATAGAGCTCTATGGTGCTAGATCAGTGGGAGACAGACTGAGAGCTCTCTGGTAGAGCTCTATCTAGATCAGTAGGACACATAGAGCGTATGGGGGAGACAGAGCGGCTCCCGACGGAGTGTCTTGGCGTGTGTTCAGGATGTAAATAAATAGTGATTAGTGGGCCGTTGGTCTCTTGGAACGCGTCCTCATTACCTCATCATCACATAACTCTTGTATAGGGCGGAGGCAGGGCTCCTCTCCTTTAGTACACTATTACTACTCAGTGTATCAGCTAACATATGGCACATCGTGGACATTTAACATTAGAGCTCAACATTGAGTAATAGTTTTATTAAAGTAGCCTATACACTGTATCTTCAGCTCTAATTGTTTGGCCACTCGTAAGGTGGGGATGAAATGCGTTGTTTTTTGTTTTGTTTATGATGCTTGTGAAGTGTCCTTTATAGAGGCAAGCAATTAGCTTGCATGCTCAATAGAGGACTTTATATACTGTATATACTGACATATAATATTTTTAATATACTGTCATATATATATATATATATATATATATATATATATATATATATATATATATATATATATATACTGTCATATTATATTATAATATACTGTCATATATATATACTGTCAAATACATAACATACCCCCCCCTCCAACCTTCCAGGGGGCGGAGCATCTCCGTCATCACGTGACACTGAGCGTCCACCGTCTCGTGGGGTTTTACAATAAAAAATACTTGATCAGCAAACCGTCAATGACACAGAGGAGGAGGAGGAGGGGGGGAGGGGGAGGAGGGGAGGGGGGAGGTTTAAGTGCGTGTCCGCCCCCCCCTCCCCACACCACACACACCACACACACACACACACACACACACACACACACACACCACACACACACACACACACACACACTCCCCTCTAGAGAATCCATCCTCCCCGCGTGTTTTTGAAAGGCACGCATGAAGCCGGTGTGTGTGTGTGTGTGTGTGTGTGTGTGTGTGTGTGTGTGTGTGTGTGTGTGTGTGTGTGTGTGTGTGTGTGTGTGTGTGTGTGTTCTTCTCATCCATTCAGTGGGAATATCTCACAACTCTCCCGCGCGCACCGCCCGCCACCACTGCCACTGCGCACGAGCACGGCTGGACCAAAAATAACCAGCAGCATCCTCCTCCTCCCCTCCCCCTCCCCCTCCCAACCCCTCCTCCTCCCCCCTATCTCCCCCATCCTCCTCCCCCTCCCCCCTCCCTCGCTGTCTCCTCCCACCACATGGACAGCACGGTTAAACACCAGAAACCAGCCGCGGCAGCGCCGAGTGTATAAGCGCGTGTGCACCCGCGAGCGTCGCGAGGCTGCAGCAGGTTGACAACCGGAGAACCGGAGGAGGAGGAAGAGGAGGAGGAAGCATGGCCCGCCGCGCGCCACCACCGACGCCGTACCGTGAACATCCTCCGTCCGTCCGTCATTTCGCGAATTGCTGCATTGCTGCGTTCCAGGTGTAGCGGCATGCGTGTGTGCGTGCGCGCCGTGTGTGTGTGCACGTAGCGGCGGTGCGCGCGCGTGTGAGTGTGTGTGTGTGTGTGTGTGTGAGAGTGTGCGTGTGTGTGTGAGTGCGTGTGTGAGTGTGTGTGAGTGAGTGTGTGCGTGTGAGCGTGTGTGTGCGAGCGTGTGTGAGCGTGCGTGTGTGTGTGTGTGTGTGTTGCGGGGAGGCTGGATG
>CM051019.1:19291874-19324374 GCA_027704905.1 Muraenolepis orangiensis
AACCTACGACATCATTAAACCCATGACATCATTAAACCTATGACATCATTAAACCTATGACATCATTAAAACCTATGACATCATTAAACCCATGACATCATTAAACCCACGACATCATTAAACCCACAACATCATTAAAATCTATGACATTAAACCTATGACATCATTAAACCTATGACATCATTAAACCTATGACATCATTAAAACCTATGACATCATTAAAACCTATGACATCATTAAACCTATGACATCATTAAACCTATGACATCATTAAAACCTATGACATCATTAAACCCATGACGTCATTTAACCCCCGATGTCACTCTTCCAAACCCCACCACTGCTCCTCCTGGAAGCCTCTCCGCGGTGTTTCTACCTCCGCCGCTGAAGATGGGAGGAGGTCATGTTTGTTTGTCCGTTAGCAAGATAACTCAAAAAGTGTGTCTGGAATTGGACACCACTTGGTGGTTGGATAACTTATGGGCCAAGGAGCAGTTGATTCGATTTTGGCGCAGCTCCGGATCCTGGGGACTTTTTGGGGTTTTTCTTGTAGTTGTGTTCTCCTGAGCCGTGGTGTCTGTTCCCCTACTCCCACAGAGTGGCCGTGTCTCCTTCATCGGCCACCAGCTGGGGGGCGTGTCCTTCTCCCCCAATAGCCGCGACCAGCAGGTGAGGTTTGCGCGCGCGGTCCAGATCACCTACTACCTCCGCAACCACGGGCCGCCCGTCCAGGACGCCATCGCCGAGCGCTGGGAGAGCGAGTTCTGCGCCATGGTGCGCCGGCTGTCCCGCGGCGGCGGCGGCGGCGGCGGCGGCGGGGGCGAGGGCGAGGACGACGGCGAGAGCGGCGACTCCCCCCCGCACCCGGCCGAGCGGCTGCACCTGCAGTCGCTCACCTCCGTCAGCCTGTGGCGCGACTTCCACCGGACGGGCGTGCTGGCCAAGGGCGAGGTGCTGGTGAGCGTGGTGCTGGTGCTCCTGGCCGCCACCGTGTCCAGCTCCATGAGGGACTGTCTGCGGGGGAAGCCCTTCCTGGGCCTGCTGGGCGTGCTCACCATCTGCATCGCCAACGTCACCGCCGCCGGCATCTTCGTCATCTCCGACGGGAAGTTCAACGCCACGCTGCTGGGGATACCCTTCTTCGCCATGGGTGAGTCGCACGGGCAGGGGTGCGTGTGTGTGTGCGTGCGTGCGCGTGCGTGTGTGCGTGCATGCGTGTGTGTGTGCGTGCATGCGTGTGTGTGTGCGTGCATGCGTGTGTGCGCACGACAGCTTGTCTCAACACCACGAGATACAGACGGTACATTAAACACACCAACTCTCCCGCACGGGGGGTTAATCAGTACTGTAAATAAATAAATAAATACACATATATATATATATATACAGTACATAGCATACAGTATAATATATTGTATATAAATATATAAAATGCTAAACAACACTGAGAGACACGCAGATAGACAGAAGTCATGAAATATACATGGTCCTCGTCTCCTCGTCTCTACCTCTCTCTCTCTCTCTCTCTCTCTCTCTCTCTCCCCCTCTCCCCCTCTCTCTCTCTCTCTCTCTCTCTCTCTCTCTCTCTCTCTCTCTCTCTCTCTCTCTCTCTCTCTCTCTCTCTCTCTCTCTCTCTCTCCCTCTCTCTCTCTCTCTCTCTCTCTCTCTCTCTCTCTCTCTCTCTCTCTCTCTCTCTCTCTCTCTCTCCTTAATGAGCGTATGTGTACGGCTGCTCCCCAGCCTACATTAGTGATCCCAGGCCCAGACGGGGGAAGTGAAGCTTTGGTTCTGCCTTCCCCATCTCCCTTCCAGGGAGGGTGACGGACACGCCAACACGCATCTTTAGAACACACTTCCGCACCCGCCCAACGCTAACAGCCAATGACGAAGCAGTTTTGTTTGTTCCTAGCTGGTCACACAGAGGGACACATTTACCGCCGCTAACCGTAGCGGAAGCAGTAGCTCAGGCCGTGTCTCGACGACCGCAAAGGTCGCCGGTTCGATCCCCCGGCTCCTCCTCCTCCTCATGGCCGACACAGCTGTTAGAGTATGAATGTGTGTATGAATGTGTGTGTGTATGAATGTGTGTATGAATGTGTGTGTGTGTGTATGAATGTGTGTATGCATGTGTGTATGCATGTGTGTTGGTTCATCAGGTGGCTTCAGATGAGAGACCCCAAGGGCGTGGGTCCAGACTCCAGTCTCCAGAGGACTGACTAAGAGGTCCCGGGGTGGGCGTGTCCCTAGGCGACGCACAGCCTCCTAACCGCATAAAGCTCTCACAACGGAACAGACACTGAACTCACACGCGGCCCTCACACATCCCTACTGCCGGCGTCCGGGCGGTGAATTATGACAGCTCATGACACCCTCCACGGGGGAGGTGCTCCTCTCTGATGTAGGTCAGGGAGGGTATGATGGATGGATGGATGGGTTAGGACAAGGGGGAGCGATACCAGAGCCTAAGAGACCCTAGAATCAGACTGGTGAACCGCTAGCAATCTAGTGCAGCGTCGGATCAGATCGGCGGGACACAGAGGAAGGACTTCACTTTCATCCAAAAAAACACCAGCACTGAGTTCAGACCCATCATCAGTCAGGAGCAGGTGGGGGCGTCTTGCTCTAGGATGACCTACAGGTTCAACTCAGGACATTGGCAATAGAAACCTTTTGGCTGGAAGTCAAACACCCTATGGACCGTACATCACACAACAGCTGGTGACACACCTAGACGTACACACTTTGACAGATAGATTGATCTCTATTGTGTGTGTGTGTGTGTGTGTGTGTGTGTGTGTGTCTACATTACATTCGTCAACCATCTGCTCTGTTCCGTACTTTCCACAATTAAAGGGGCAGTGAGCCCAAATATAGATGGTCAACATATTAATTAATCTATGCCATTTTGTCACTGTTACTAAAATATGAGTCAATTTACAACAACAAGAAAAAAAACTCTGGTCAGCAAAGGATCCTATTTAGTTTTTGTCCTGCTAACCGTTTTGTGAACATCCCACTCGGCAGTTGGCGTCCTTTTCGTGCCTCTTCGGATAGACTTCACGACATCACAATGATGAGACATCGGGGGCGAGGTGTGTGGTGTGTGTGTGGTGTGTGTGTGTGTGTGTGTGTGTGTGTGTGTGTGTGTGTGTGTGTGTGTGTGTGTGTGTGTGTGTGTGTGTGTGTGTGTGTGTGTGTGTGTGTGTGGAGCTTCGTCCGGGCAGCTTTTGATGTCCATGTCTGAGAGTGGGTCAATTAGCAGATGCTTTTCGTAGTCCAAAGCGACTTATAATAAGGTCACTTAACAGGTAGGCAAGGAAACTACTAGTCACCAGAAGTCACAAGTGCATTTCCATTAAAACAACACCAAGCCTCCAAGAGCAGAACCCAGTGCTCGGGTAAAAGTACAATACGTTGGCTGCCTAGATTTAACTCAATAAGTACATCAAACAGGGGCCACACGCACTAGTGAGCCAAAAGACACACTAAGAGCTAATGAGAAAAAGCTAATAAACCAGTGCTGGAAAACAATTGAGCTTCCAAGACACAAAGACAGAACTCTTAGCCTGAAACACATGTTTTTGTATTATTCATTTTTTTGGTGTTTTCCATAGTGTTCCAATGGGAACTAAAACATGGGGTTCACTTCCACTTGTGGAAAAAAAATAAAAGTCTGATTGATCGACTTAAGAGTAGAAACATCGATCAATCACACAGATGGTATTGTCTGCTAGCCTCAAAGCTAATTTGTGCAAAGCATGCGTTTCATTCATCACTCACATCTGTCTCACTCACTCTCTGACACGCTCGCTCTCTCTCTCTCACACACACATACACACACACATCACACACACACACACACACACACATCACACACAGGAAATGAGGAGCGATGTTCATAAAACTTGACTTCCTGTTTCTTGTGCACTCTGCCAATCAGCCGACAGCCTCATAAAACCAAAAGCTTTCCACTCGTTATATTGGCCTTTAGAGTTAATTAACTCATTAACTAATGTACTTCCTTCCTCACCCTTAGACTTAATTAACGTCCTCCATCAAGGAAACAGACTACAGTGTAGCAGCGGGGAGACGCTATTGCATATCGCATACAGTATATATAAGTATATAAGTGTGACACATATAACCTGACAACTGAAAACATGTGAATGTGTTTCAATTCTGATGATCCCCCCCCCCATGTAACAACATTACATGGGGGGGGGGATCATCAGAAATGTAAGGTTCCAACATTGGTGCTTCAGCTGAACTAAAACCAACTTTCGAGTTTGAAAACTAATGGTGTAGTTTACTCTTTAAAGTAGGACGGCATTAAAATGAATACTTGACTAGGCTGACACTGATATAGCGTTTCATGACTATAAAGCCGTTGCGATGAAACATGGCCACTTGCTTTATGAGACAATGATGGAGTTCCCGACTTCTGAGAACAATACATTCATTCTCTGAGAAAGTTAATCTCCCCAATGACATCTGTGAGCTTCCAGAAGAAGTCAGAACCCATTTGTCCTTCATCACCATCACGCCACTCGAGGGGAGAAACACCAGTTCCATCCTCATACGTGGTTCTGCTGCATCTCTCTCTGTACTCCCCGGGCCTCATTCCCCTGTAGGCCGTCCCTGTGAAATAAGGCCTCTCTCACGATGACCTCTCTGGTGACCTCTAACCTCTCTGCGTTCGCAGGTCACGGGACCAAAGGCGTGTTCGAGCTGCTGGCGGGCTGGCGGCGGACCAGGGAGAACCTGCCCTTCAAGGAGCGCGTGGCGGACGCCTTCGCCGACGTGATGGTGTGCTACACCATGACCAGCTCCCTCTACATCATCACCTTCGGCATGGGCGCCAGCCCCTTCACCAACATTGAGTCGGTGAAGATCTTCTGCCGGAGCATGTGCGTGGCCGTCCTGGTCAACTACTTCTACGTGTTCTCCTTCTACGGCTCCTGCCTGGTGTTCGCCGGGCAGCTGGAGCAGAACCGCTACCACAGCGTGTTCTGCTGCAAGATCCCGTCCGTGGAGTACCTGGACCGCCAGCCCACCTGGTTCAAGACCATGATGAGCGACGGCCACGACCTGTCGTCCGCGCACCACGACAGCGCGCCCTACCAGAACCACTTCATCCAGCACTTCCTGCACGAGCACTACACCGAGTGGATCACCAACACCTACGTCAAGCCCTTCGTGGTCATCCTGTACCTCATCTACGCCTCCTTCTCCTTCATGGGGTGCCTGCAGATCAGTGACGGCTCCAACGTGGTCAACCTGCTGGCAAGCAACTCGCCGAGCGTGTCGTACGCGCTGACGCAGCAGAAGTACTTCAGCAACTACAGCCCCGTCATCGGCTTCTACATCTACGAGCCCATCGAGTACTGGAACGCCACGGTGCAGGAGCACCTGAAGACCCTCAGCCACGGCTTCAACAAGATCTCCTGGATGGACAACTTCTACCACTACCTGCGCGTGGCCAACGTCAGCGCGTCCACCAAGAACGATTTCATCCAGATCCTGAAGGGCTCCTTCCTGCGCAGCCCGGAGTACCAGCACTTCACCGAGGACATCATCTTCTCCCGGAACCGTGAGAACAACGAGTACGACATCATCGCCTCGCGCATGTACCTGGTGGCCCGCACCACCGAGAAGAAGCGCGAGGAGGTGGTGGAGCTGCTGGAGAAGCTGCGGCCGCTCATGCTCATCAACAGCATCAAGTTCATCGCCTTCAACCCCACCTTCGTGTTCATGGACCGCTACAGCTCCTCCGTCATCTCGCCCATCCTCACCTCGTGCTTCAGCGTGCTCACCGTCCTCATCCTCACCTTCTTCCTGGTCATCAACCCCCTGGGGAACCTGTGGCTCATCCTGACGGTGACCTCGGTGGAGCTGGGCGTGCTGGGCCTGATGACGCTGTGGAACGTGGGCATGGACGGCATCTCCATCCTGTGCCTTATCTACACGCTGAACTTCGCCGTGGACCACTGTGCGCCGCACCTGTACACCTTTGTGCTGGCCACCGAGCACACCAGGACGCAGTGCATCAAGGTGGCGCTGGAGGAGCACGGCGCGGCCATCCTGCAGAACGCCTCCTGCTTCGTGATCGGCATGGTGCCGCTGGTGTTCGTGCCTTCCAACCTGACCTACACGCTGTTCAAGTGCTCCCTGCTGACCGCCGGCTGCACCGTGCTGCATTGCTTCGTCATCCTGCCGGTCTTCCTCACCTTCTTCCCGCCCTCCAAGAAGCGGCACAAGAAGAAGAAGCGCGCCAAGCGGAAGGAGCGCGAGCGAGAGAGGGAGCGTGAGCGCGAGGAGATCGAGTGCATCGAAGTGGGCCGGGAGAACCCCGATCATGTGACCAACGTCTGATCGCCGGGGCAGGCGAGCGCGGGAAAGCCGTCGGGTGAAAAGGGGAGCGGCGAGAGGTGTCGGCGCCTCCCAAAGGGGCCCGGAGATGTCCTGTGACATCGTAAAGAGGGGCGGGCGCTATGGGGCCCTCCCCGGGCCAATAGGAGCCAAGCTGGCCAGAGGAGCGAGGGCGGCCGCCGTTCCTTCCGTCCGGAGGGTGTGTGTGTGTCTCATTTGCACAAGCCTCCCACATGGCCTGGTCAGTGCACAGGCAGTGCTTCGTTAAACGACAAAACACACACACACACACACACACACACACACAACTTATGTATCCAAACAAGAAATATTAGCTTCAGCATAGTAGAAAACGAAACGTATATATAAAACCAAATAAAACACACAAGCAATTACCCATAACCCAGCCTCTCTGACTCTGACTGTGAACTAAACACACACCCTGTGACCAGGAGACGCAGTGCTTTCAAACCCCGGGGATATCCATGATAGACTAAGACGACTGTGTCTCAGAACACATGTTCGTGGAGAGTACGTGGACCCCCCCCCCCTCGAGAAACTGACAGCCCCCGACGTTTCGTTTTTTCCGTAAAGAGAGCTGCGACGTGGTTTACGACGTCACATGGCATGCTAAACCGGCGAGACACGGCAGACGCGACCGTCCGTTCGGAGTCCCGCCCCCCCCAGGTGGAAGTAGAACATCATCTCCCGTTTGGACAGAAAGCAAGAGACACGTACACCCGATGCTCGTACCTCGGTCGCCGAGGCGGTAGTGGACATTGGGCTGGGTTGTTTATCTCGGGGAGGGGGTGGGGGGGTTTCCACAACAACGCATGAACTACTAGATCAAACACATGAAACGCTCGTGTCTTACCGCTGGACAACATGAATGTCCGAATCTTCATTATTATTATTATTATTTTTATTCTGACCCGTAGGAGGAGAAGACTATTCTAGCGTCTTCTAAGAGGATCGGTGGAACGTTGAAGAGCATAAACGTTAGCGTCAGCGAAGGGGTTAATATTCTGAATAAGGCTTCAGTGTCTCAGTGTCATTTAAGGACAGCAGTGTCAACGGTGTAGGGTTTGTGTGACTGTTTTGCGAATCATCAACTCATTATGCAGAATGATTTGGAGCCCAACCCCGACTAAGCAACACATGGTGTGAACACGGTGATTTCACTGTAAATTGGCTTAAAATCTAGAGGGTCATGAAATGATAAGACGGCCTAGCTTGTAGCTAGCTTCTAGTTAGCATGTAGCTAGCCTCTCCAACTGAAGTTAGAAAAATACTATGTCCCAGGATCCACTGCGCCTCCTTCAACATGTGACTCTAGCAGTCCAAGATGGAGCTGGGGGGGGGGGGTGAACAATATAAACAGGTGATGCCAAGCCTGCTGAGCGGCAGGTGCTGACCAAGGGTCAGGTTCAGCTGGGAGACAAACGATAGAGGTGTCCCAAATGGTGGGGCCAGGGCCTAGCAGGGTCAATCTCTTTCTATTGGTTAGTGGTGAGGTTAAGGGGCGGAGCTGACCTGTCTGTCAGGGCCAGCTGGGGGGAGGCGGGTCAACTGAATTTCAGTAGAACACATAGTCTGTGTTGGGACAAATGACATGTGTATGAAAGGGATTCAGAAACAGAAACCGTTGAGACGATCACCCACCAGATCAGAGACACCTTCCCATTGCTCATACGCTGATAGTACATATAATACTCTAATATAATACTCCCACATCCCTGGCATTCAGCCCTAGACAAAGAGCTCCCAGTACAGAAGGCAAGGCTAAGATCGGCTTGGCTAGTTTAAGCTAAGACCAGGAAGGCTAAGGTCAGCTAGGTTGGCTAACGTCGGCTAGGCTACGATCGTCCAGGTTAAGATCGGCAAGGCTAGGCTAAGACAGGCTATGCTAACGTCCGCTAGGCTAGGTTAAGACAGGCTAGGCTAGGCTAAGATTGGCTAGGCTGAGATCGGCTAGGCAAAGCTTGACTAGGCAAGGCTAAGACAGGCTAGGCTTAGAGAGTCAGGTCATAGAACCCCCGCCGCGTATGTACGTGCATCAAAACGGCATGAAAACCTCTAAACTAAAAAGGAACGAAATGCAGAAGGTACAAAGCGCTGTAGCGCCCCTACATGGCCAGTGTATGCATGGCACCGTGTCCTATGTATGCATGTCTTTGAGTTCTTGTTATGGAGTCCTGCGCACTTCTTCCGTTCCCTTCGCTACGGCCTCGTGAAACTATATCTGTTGTTTCGATGCATATTCGATACAACGCGTGTCCCCACGGAGCCAGAGGACTCTCCTGTGTATTATAACATGTACATTATTATAATTATTATTATTATTGTTTTATAGATTTTATAATGAACAATGAACAAAAATGCTAAAGATTTTTCTATGACATAGTTTTCTTATAAAAAGCAATACACAAAAAGAAAAAAAAAGGTGGAACTCAGTCGGTCCATAATAAACATGGAATGTGAAAAGACCTTCTCCTTGCACAACCCCCTGTCACCGGTGGCTCACCATGTCATGTGTTTTATTCTAGAATACTGGGACCGGGTTTGGGCTGTCCTGGGTCGGGTGTTTCTTTATGACCCATTAGACCAGTTTCTACCACCCCCATCCTGGCAGGAAGAACACACAACATTTCACAGCTTCTTTCATTTTTATTTTTTACAAAATGGTGTAGTTCACGCTTGGGTCATGGTTTATGTGGCGTTAGGCTACAACACGACGCTTAATATATAAATAAAATATACTTTTTTTTTTAACCACTTAAATAATGTAGGCAAACCGTTGATATCGTCACTCTCCTGACCTTCGTGAAATGCTGTCCTACCATCCGGTTGCTCGTAAACCAGTAAACCGTAAAACTCTTGTTGTCCTCCTCCTCCTCCACCTCTTCCTCGCTAGACGGATGGTTGACCTCGGGTCACTTTCGAGTGTAAACCAGGCCCCGGGGGACATCTTTATGGTTGTTTGGGGTCCGCTGCGGGATGGCGGTCCGTGACTAAGCTTTGATCTACGGCTCCTGCGTGAACCCGGAGGATGAGAACGTGACGGAGCGTGGCGGGAAACGATCACTACTGTAACGCACCGCCACGTTCTCCGTACTCCCAGACGGAACAGCTACTCCTCACAGGGGATCTACGTTCCCTCATTCCCTTCCTTCTGTCTCTCTCCCGTTCCCCCCTTCCAGCCAACAGTAGTCTCGGGCCAATCAACATCTCAGGTGTGAGAAAAGGGGCGGAGCTAAAGCCAAAAGACTTTTGACTATTTTGTCGGGAGCCAATTGCGCGTGCATAAGGAAGGTTTCCGTACGAACCGTTGTGACAATTGAAGCACCGCCCCCCGCCCCCACCCCGGTGGACAATAAAGTTTGCCAATTCCCGCATTGGCGTGTTGAATAATCGGTTCCAACAACACGGCCGAGAGGAAAGTATTATCGCTTTATTGCTTCCTATCCGTCTTGTGTGTCAGCCGGCCCGAGCGGATCCAATCCGTCACGGCTGTCATTCAGCCGCCAGGCGCCCGACCGCTCGCGTCAACGCGAGTTAATGGACATCAAAATCGCTTTAAAAATAAAGGAAGGAAACTTCCGGAAGGTCTTGCGGACAACGTTGGGGTCCGTGGTGTTTTTCTCCCTCTCTCCCCCTTTCTGCAATATTGTCTCCTTCTCTTTGCTTTTCTGTATATTAAAAAGCATTTTTGTTTTTTTCCTTTTGAAACATAAAAAAAATAATAATAATAACTCTGAGCTCCTTCTCTTCCACCTTTGCGTACATTGGGATTGTTTTGAAGTACCCTAGAAGTGGTAGTAGTAATAGAAGTAGTGGTATTAGTATTATATCAGAACTCATGGCAGGGTTAAGACAACCAATAAAATGAGTTAACCTTCCGTCTGCTTTGTCGGAAAGAAATATTAAAACATGACAGCACTGGAGTGATGGAATAAAGACAGGATATTATATGATGCTGAGAGCGGGGGGGGGGGGGGGGGCAGAAGCTTTGTGTCATAACGTTATCTGGCTGTGTTCATCTAGCAGGGTTTTATCTTAAGGTATTAGCTAGCATGTTAATCTTATGGTATTTAGCTAAAAGATTTAGCTGGCTGTGTAAAGCTAGCAGGTTTTAGCGGGCAGTGTTCAGCTAGCAGGTTAATCTTACGGTATTTAGATAGCAGGTTTCAGCTGGCGGTGTTCAGCAAGCAGGTTAATCTTACGGTATTTAGCTAGCAAGTTTTAGTTGGAGCTGTTTCCTGCGGGGGAGGGGCGGAAGTGGGCAGCTCATCTCCTTCCAGTATTAAATACTGCACCACCTCCTAAAGGGGTGTGACCATTGTAAAGATTTAAAGTCCAGACAATCGTAATCCAACATTAGGGCAGTGTTGGGCATTCATTTATAATGTCCATTATATGACATCTCTCCTTTTCAGTTTTCTAACTTCTTACAAACAACAAACTGAAAGAACATTGCTTCTCCATTGATGAACATTCAAAACGTCACTTAAGTTGAACATGACATTGTTAGTTATCTTAACTGTTTAACTCAGTTAACTTACTAACCCCCCCCCCCCCCCACAATCCATCACAGATTTAACCTGTCTAACCTTACTCAGTCTGCCAGACCGGGTACAAAACAGTCATTTTGGAGTCTCTGGAGGTCTGACCCTGGAGACAGGTGAGGTAGTGTCAGTGGTGAGAGTCGGGACAGGCTGCAGAGCAGCAGCGCCATGCTGCCATCCATCAGGAGCCATAGGGTGTGCCTCTCCAACTGACACAGGGTCTCGCTGCAGGTGACGGCGGTTGCGTTAAAGTTTTGCCCCCTGGTGTGTCTCAATAATGTAGGACAGTGGAGTGATGCTTTCTCCAGTGACAACAGCAGGTGTTTCCCAGGATTTCTGATGGTCCAGTTTCATAAGGACGGAATCACCTGGCTGCAGCAATGGTAGAGGTTCCGTGCTGTGACGGCAATTAAAATACAAAGCTTGATTAAACTTGTTTTAGTCCTGATTTCGCAATCGGCACTCGCAAATTGATGCCCGTTGTCTGAAACTACCTCATTTTGGCAGCCAAATCTTGCAAAAACTGCCTTTAGCTTTAAGACAACCTGTGAGGCAGTGGTTGTTGGCATGTGAAGGACCTCGAGAGAGGTTCCTTGAGCTGAGTGCATTTCATCTCGAGGCAGATCTGACAGGACTTAACAACCTTGATTTCAGATGAGATGTCCGGCCACCACACGGAAGCATTGGCCCGTTCTCTGCCTTTAGTCAGACCCTGGTGTCCATCATGTATCCGGTCCAGGATATTTGCGCTCAGAATGTCTGGGATTACCATGCATCTTCCTTCCTGTGGCTCGGACAGTTCACTTCTGAGGAAATACTCCCTGATCGCTACTGGAACCTTTCCAACATTATCTGGCCACCCCTAATTGACAAACTGCAGCACCATTTGTAGGTTACTGTCAGTGGTTGTAGCTGCCCTAATAGTCTCTAGACGTTGTGGAGTTGCTGGCATGTCCATGACAGCTGCAATCCAGTGGCGGCTGGTGGTTGTAAAAGTAGGGGAGGAAGGAAGGTGCGTCACTATCAATTTTGACAGTGTATTACGGTCATTTTAGCAGACAAACAGAGTTGAAACCGATTGTGATCTGAGGGGTGAGGGGAAAAATAGCTATTTAGCGATTACTCTATTAATGATGAAAATCTGAAAAATCGGAATACAAGTTCTATGCACAGTGGCTAGCTCTACCAAATAAACCTAACGGAATTTAAATTGAGTGAGATTCAAGTATATTTACCTGTATTTAAGTGAAATAAGACATACTATCACATACAAGTATAACCAGTTATGCATGTAAATCACGTGAATGTCTAATCGCGACCCAAAGAAACACCACCTTGTCACGGTCAGCCATGCTTTCTGTTTACGTTTGGCGTCATGCACCTGGAACGCTTTGAGGAGGAACTCGAAAGTTTCAAATCTGAAATTAAATTAAAAGTAAATGACTCGAGTTTTGGAACACGAAATTAATGAATGACACAAGATAGATCCTTGTGTGATGATAACCCGCCCCCCAAAACTCTGATTGGGTATTCACCAGCTCAGTGAGCTCTGCTGTTGGTACTTTGAAACGGGGACATGATTGTTGCGCCTTCGAAGTGTTAAAATAGTAATATTATCAGTATTTTCACAGCTGAATCTGTTAAATTTATTATTCTCTTGCAAGTTTATTTTTCTCAAAAAATGTAGGGAGGATGGTCCTCCCTTTTCACAATGGAAGAGCCTTCACTGCTGCAATGTAACAAGGTCTGTCTCCTCTTCCCCACACGGTAGTGGACTCAGGCGTCAGCCACCACCAAGGTCTTGCCTTGCGTGTACTCAGCTGTTAGTTTGAATCTCTTAAGAAGTCTCTGGCACCGTAATGGGGTATTGTCTAAGTCCTTTTTGTTCATGAGCGGTACTACAGGGTTTGTGATCAGTCACTCATTTGAAGTTCTCAAGGCCATACAAGTACTTTCGCTGGCCAGACATTCTTTCTCAATCTGGGCCTCAGATAGACGACGTAAACAAGACGCCACTGGCTGTCAGTGGCCTTCATGCATCTGTAGCAGTGGTGAAGCGTCAGGGCTAGGTATTCAGAGAAGACCCTGGAACTCTCAGATGAAACCAAAAAAATCGAATTAATTAACAATTTTATCCAATTTTATACAATTTAAATAAAATGAATAAATGAGAATCGTATCTGTGTTGTTATGTTATATTACAGTGTTACGTTGATTTGTTTGTCTTTCTCGGTCCATGCACTACGCATTTGAGTGGTTTTGTGTTAGAAAAACAATAGTATATCCTTCAACCAAAGTACTCCAGATAGCTTTGACCCTTAGACTGTATGAGAGCGTACGTTTGGATTGACAATTTGATCAACCAATCATATAGTGATTTGTAGCCAATGGGCGTATTATTTCAGATTTACCCACAGGTACGCTAGAAGGTCTAGTTCATTAGCTCGAGACAGAGGATTTAGCGTAGTGCTACGTTGTTTTTATTCTCCGTAGGTTTTTTACGTTTAAATGGCACAGGTGAAGATGATGTTGTTGCGGAATTGTTGTTAGTACCCTTTTCAAGACGACCATTCAGTGAAAAGATGGACATTATAAAAAAGTTGTAACGATCCCCATCACCACTGCATCTGTGGAAAGGACATTGTCCGCCCTCAAACGGATAAAAACATATGGAGGAACAGAACAGGACAATCCCGACTCACTGCATTAGCTTCCATAGCTATTGAAAGGCAACTTGTTTTGGATCTGAAAAGCAGTGATCAGCTTTATGACCGGGTTATCGATCCATCCAGAAGGACAGGAGAATGGATTTGGTCTTTAAGTGAACATCATTGGTGAGTGAGACTCATTTGTCTTTGCTGGTTTTGCCGCAGTGTTGCATCTTGTTGAGCTGGTTGTTGCATTTTGTTGAGTTTGTTAAGCATAGTTGTGCATTTAAATTGAGAGTTTTGACTTGATCTTTCTTTGCATCGCTTAACGTGAAAAGACTTAACGTAACTAAGAGTCACAAAACCGCGATCAATAATCACCAAATGTCTCTGGCATATGCTTTGTCATTAGCACTCACCTGTCAAAATATCTCAACTTAAATCCTACCATTATGGACGTTATGTGTGATTGAGTTTTCCTCTCTATTGAGGCAGAAAGGATATGTATATGTATGTAACATAACTTCCATGATAGTACGATTTAGGTTTTGATATTTTGTGCTATTTAGTGCTAATGACAAGACATATGCAAGAGACATTTGGTGATTATTGATCGCTGTTTTGGAACTTTGTTATGTTAAGCCTTTTCACGTTAAGTGTGTTAGACCGTCCCTTTCATCGATAGCCTGTGTGTGGTGGTCTGTGTTGGGCTGTTACTTCACTACCTGGACACTGCTTTGACAACTATGGTCAACTTGGAAATTGGCTGCGACAATCTGATCAGCCTAAATTAGATAACGCATAAAGTGTCTGAATAGTCTACAGAAGGTCCAGTTGTGATAGACACAGTTTGCCACTGATCTGTAGCAGTATGCCACCTATGCCATAGCTGCTGGCGTCAGCAGAAAAAGCTGTAGCTCAATTTGGTTTTGTATAATTTCAGTGGTAAACCGAATGTCTGATGCACTGGACCACCTCCTGCTGGGGGAGGTCCCACGTTCCAGCGGTCTGTGTCCTTAACAGTTCGTCCAGTGGCAGGCCCACTGGAGACAGCTTGGGAATGTACTTGCACCGGGTGATTAAACATGCCCAGAACACACCTGAGCTCTGGGACATTCTGTAGAGGTGGGAGCTCACGGATTGCTATGACCTTGTCAGGATCAGGCCTCACACCAGATTTATCGGTTACTTGGCCCAGGAAGTGGAGCTGGCGCTGTCTCAGCCTGCACTTTTCTCGGTTCAACTTCAAGCCCGTTGACTCAATCCTCTCCAACACCTTAATGAGGCGCTGGTCGTGCTGCTCCGGGGTGTCTCCATACACCAGTATATCCTCCATGTAGACAGCTGCTCCTTCAGGACCATTCAGAGTCTCAGTCATTTTCTGTTTGGATTATTTCTGGTGCACTTATCTCCCAAAGGGTGTGAAGAAAGTAGTTAATCTGCTACTTTCTGGGTGTAGAGGTATCTGCCGATAGCCTGAGGCTGCGTCTAGTGATGAGAACACGGTTGCTCCACTCAGCTTTGCAGTGATCTCTTCTGCAGTAGGAAGGACATTCCTCTCTCTCTTCACCACTTCCTTTAACCTTTTCAAGTCTACGCGTTTCAGTACTTTGTCATTTCCTCGTTTTGGAACTGGCACCGATCCGTGGGGTCTGGTGTTTGGGGTCTGTCTCTATGGACTCGCTCTATGACACCGTTCCGTGGGGTCTGGTGTTTGGGGTCTGTCTCTATGGACTCGCTCTATGACACCGTTCCGTGGGGTCTGGTGTTTGGGGTCTGTCTCTATGGACTCGCTCTATGACACCGTTCCGTGGGGTCTGGTGTTTGGGGTCTGTCTCTATGGACTCGCTCTATGACACCGATCCGTGGGGTCTGGTGTTTGGGGTCTGTCTCTATGGACTCGCTCTATGACACCGATCCGTGGGGTCTGGTGTTTGGGGTCTGTCTCTATGGACTCGCTCTATGACTCCGTTCCGTGGGGTCTGGTGTTTGGGGTCTGTCTCTATGGACTCGCTCTATGACACCGTTCCGTGGGGTCTGGTGTTTGGGGTCTGTCTCTATGGACTCGCTCTATGACACCGTTGCGTGGGGTCTGGTGTTTGGGGTCTGTCTCTATGGACTCGCTCTATGACACCGATCCGTGGGGTCTGGTGTTTGGGGTCTGTCTCTATGGACTCGCTCTATGACACCGTTCCGTGGGGTCTGGTGTTTGGGGTCTGTCTCTATGGACTCGCTCTATGACTCCGTTCCGTGGGGTCTGGTGTTTGGGGTCTGTCTCTATGGACTCGCTCTATGACACCGTTCCGTGGGGTCTGGTGTTTGGGGTCTGTCTCTATGGACTCGCTCTATGACTCCGTTCCGTGGGGTCTGGTGTTTGGGGTCTGTCTCTATGGACTCGCTCTATGACACCGTTGCGTGGGGTCTGGTGTTTGGGGTCTGTCTCTATGGACTCGCTCTATGACACCGATCCGTGGGGTCTGGTGTTTGGGGTCTGTCTCTATGGACTCGCTCTATGACACCGTTCCGTGGGGTCTGGTGTTTGGGGTCTGTCTCTATGGACTCGCTCTATGACACCGTTCCGTGGGGTCTGGTGTTTGGGGTCTGTCTCTATGGACTCGCTCTATGACTCCGTTGCGTGGGGTCTGGTGTTTGGGGTCTGTCTCTATGGACTCGCTCTATGACACCGTTCCGTGGGGTCTGGTGTTTGGGGTCTGTCTCTATGGACTCGCTCTATGACACCGTTCCGTGGGGTCTGGTGTTTGGGGTCTGTCTCTATGGACTCGCTCTATGACTCCGTTGCGTGGGGTCTGGTGTTTGGGGTCTGTCTCTATGGACTCGCTCTATGACTCCGTTGCGTGGGGTCTGGTGTTTGGGGTCTGTCTCTATGGACTCGCTCTATGACACCGTTCCGTGGGGTCTGGTGTTTGGGGTCTGTCTCTATGGACTCGCTCTATGACTCCGTTCCGTGGGGTCTGGTGTTTGGGGTCTGTCTCTATGGACTCGCTCTATGACACCGTTCCGTGGGGTCTGGTGTTTGGGGTCTGTCTCTATGGACTCGCTCTATGACTCCGTTCCGTGGGGTCTGGTGTTTGGGGTCTGTCTCTATGGACTCGCTCTATGACTCCGTTCCGTGGGGTCTGGTGTTTGGGGTCTGTCTCTATGGACTCGCTCTATGACTCCGTTCCGTGGGGTCTGGTGTTTGGGGTCTGTCTCTATGGACTCGCTCTATGACTCCGTTCCGCTCCTCATTTACCTTTTTCATGAGGCAAAGGGGTCCTGCGCTTTGTGTGCAATGCATATGGTTGAACGTTCTCTCTTCACCAGATTTTAACGGGTTCTGTTTTAAGAGTTCCATGTTCTCCAAATACATTTTGAGATTCTTCAATGCGCTTCACTTGCCCCGTTTCAGATGCTGCGGCTCTTCCTAGCAGGTTGTTTACAGTCCGGCCACAGATAACATACACTGGGGAGGAATATGGCTTTCCTTCGTATGTTAAGCTTGCTTAACAGTCTAACTGACCACCAGGACTGCACAGCAGACTGCTCTAACTTTCCCTCAGGAATTAGAGTGATGAATGTCTCTTCAGCCATTGGGTTTGCAGCTGCATCCGAGCACATTTAAAATTGTACTGGCATTGCTCCAATAAGGAGCTCTACAGTTCATTGTTCCACATCACTGTAAGAGTTTGTGACAGCACTCAAGAAGTATGGTGTCTCTGTCACTTCTGTGACTGATTTACTGAGACACATTCTCTCCCAATAACCCACCTTTTTGCATTTATTGCAGGTTGACTTCACCACGGGACACCTTTCCTGACTTCTGTGCTTCATTTTACCACACTTTGGTTCTCCTTGGTCACTGTGGTCTCTACGTTTAGGCTTTCCCTGTGGTTTCCTGTGCCTGCTGATTTGTTTCGTGAAATGTCCTGTACTGCAGAGAATGTCTGGTCAACTTGGAATGCTTGGAACTCCTCTGACTGGTGAACACTCTCACCAGTCTGTGGTAGTATAAGATCTGAGCTGACAGGCTTTTATCCAGAATGCCCATGACTATACGGTTGCAAATGCGTTCATCTATATTCACCCCTGACTTGTGGTAAACAAGTCATAAAGAGCCCGGATAAACATTTCAGCACTATATAAAAGGCAGTAGACGGCAGTCCATAACCTAGCCATGTAGCTACAACTAGTTGGCTGTACCTAGCAGCTACACCTAGCTAGGAGAGCACAAGTTCTAGTGCTAGTATTGACCTACCACTACAACTCGTACAACACTAGTACACCCCCCCCCCCCCCCCCCACACACACACACACACCCCCCAATGTAAACGATAGCCTGAACATTTTTGAAACAGGCGCATATACATTATAAACATAATTATGTAATATATACATAATATGCTTAGTATGCAACATCATTTTATCTGATATTTGACACTAGGTATTATATTATAATAGTATTTATTCATAGTTTATAGTATATATTCAATAATGTTGATTTCATAAAGGTTGAGTGAAGGACAAGTGAATGAAAATAGCAAGCTACCAGTAAATGTTTTGCTCCCTACAATCGATTAAAGCTATTTGTCTTTCAAAGAAAAGGACAACTACAATATTTAGAAAATATATATTGGCCGGTTCTTCACAATATATCTCTCACATTGACATAGTTTTCAACTAGCATTCCTATTACTAACAGTATACTATATTTCCTTATACTTTTGTTATGGTATGAAACATAACTGCTGGTAAGTTACTACTGAATACGGAGCTGTGCCGCCCCCTGGCGGCAGCGCTGGGGGACGCACTCACGGTTTTGTTTGGTATCGTATTCAGTAAGAATGAAACAGAAAAAAAATCTGAAAAAGACACTAAGATCACGAATCGTTGTGTTATATAACAAACGGTCGTCAAATAGTTTCACAAAAATGTATTCCTTTACAACAGTACACACTTAACAGCAAACAAACCACGCGCACACACACACATTTTTCCAACGGGTTCATTCAGTTACATGTCGGGTTAAAATAACTAAATGTTCACGTTATTCTAAGTTGATTTAGCTCTCAACTGTATTATTGTAAATATCCGTCTGTGCAGTAACTCATGTATTGTGTTAACCACGAATATGTCATTCCAATTAGACTGAATTAGACCTAATTCATGTTATGAATGAAAGCACCTGGATATTTACTGAGGTAAAATCATGAGTAACGAAAAATTCAGTTTTTAATTATGGATCGCCCAAAAGATACACAACGCATTGAAATGAATGACTTAATTTTCGTGTCGTCACACGTTCGCCGCTAGAGGGCGCTGCCTCCACAAGTAAGGCCGAGCATCACCTCGTCTCTCCTTTTATTCACATTGATTTATCGGATGCATTCGTTGCAATTCAAACATGTACAGATTGTGCATTGGCGCAATGGGACAACACCCTCCTTCTTTGTGGTAAATACTAGACTCTAGACTTGTCTCAGATGTCCTGAGTGGTAAAGTTATAAAGCAGTCTAACTGCTGTTCCAGGGACTCCAGGGAAATTCAATCTTTGAACACCTCTTATTGCAGTCTCTTCACCATCTTTCAGGACTTTCAGCAACCAATACCGTAAACATAGTGTAATAGTTCTCCTATTAGACTCCTACAAACTCACTAGCAGGTTAGGGTCCGAGTGTGCAATGTGTTTCCTCCCAAGACACATGTGAGGTACCAACATCCATCGCTCACTGGAACCGTGTCGTCTGTTGGGTAGCTGGCAACCGCACAGGATAGAAGTTCTAGTTCTAGAAGTACTGACTAGAAGTTCTAGTTCTAGAAGTGCTGACTAGTCGTTCTAGTTCTAGAAGTACTGACTAGAAGTTCTAGTTTTAGAAGTAATGACTAGTAGTATTTGTTCTAAAAGTACTAACTAAGTTCTAACTAGAAGTACTGACTAGTTGTTCTAGTTCTAGATGTACTGACTAGAAGTACGGACTGGTAGTTCAAACCAACAGCTCAAGACTCAACCACAAATCAATATCGTCTCCACGGCGACCAACGGAACTGCTCTTCACGTTCCCCAAATCACAGCAATCACGTCGCCATGCCAACCATTCCCAAGGTCGAGACATTCAATGCAAAGCTCTTCAGCCTTTGTCTCTTGTAGAGAAGACAGAGCCGAGCATTCTGGGTAGAGAAGACAGAGCAGGGCATTCTGGGTAGAGAACACCGGCTGCATCACATAGTGGTGGGACGAGCAAAGCCGAGAGGATGTAGATAGGCAACGTGAGTGGGTCAGTGTGTGTGTGTGTGTGTGTGTGTGTGTGTGTGTGTGTGTGTGTGTGTGTGTGTGTGTGTGTGTGTGTGTGTGTGTGTGTGTGTGTGTGTGTGTGTGTGTGTGTGTGAAGAAGGCGTCCAATCAGTAGCGCGGGGAGTTAGTTGTCATTGGCTGCCGTCGTCTCCTTCATGGAGCCAGACACAGCAGACGGCCTGGGGATGGAGATTCAGATTTGGTTCATTTGTCACATGTATAATAAGGTTTGGTGTACAATGTACAGTACATGTTATCACCAGCTCTAAAGATGTGTGCAAAATTACAGAATTTGCAAGAATTACAAAATTGACAAGAGTTACAAAAATACAAAGAAAATGACATTTTTACATAAAAGAGCAGAGACAGAGAAGAGAAAGCAGCAGATCCTCGCAGCTTCACTAAATACAAACTGCTAAGCTACGATGCTTGTGGTTCACTAAATACAAACTGCTAGTTTGAGTTTAAGTAGGACGTCTGACACCGTTATCAAAGTGATGAGTACCCGGACGGTTCTTCCAGGTCTGGAAGCATCTAACGATCTAAGCCTTCATCTATCTGACGGGTGACGGAGAGACGGGAGAAGCCGGATGGTACCTGGACGTGCTGAAGCGGCTCTTCAGGGTCGGGCAGATGGACAGCTGCTTGCAGGTGTTCTTCAGGTCCATCACCTGGTAGATGATGGGGTTGTAGACGGCGGAGGACTTGGCCAGCAGGGTGGGGATGACCGACAGGGCGAGGGGGACCGTGTCCGGCTGGCCGAATGCCGAGATCACAGACACCACAGCGTAGGGTATCCAGGCGATCAGGAACCCGGCGCAGATCAGCATCGCCACCTGGTGAAGGGAGGTGGGGTAGCGCCAGACTGTCTCGCTGCTCTCAGAGTATTCATACACACATACAGTACGTGCTGAACACCAACCTTCTAGAAATGTGCATGCCTCTCTTCTCCCCTCAACTATTACAAGGAGGAGGAGGAGAAGACGACAGCCTCCACGCGGCCTCCTCTGCAAGTAACGAGAGATGGTGAAAGACCAACTCGTGAAACCAATGTCGCCACCCAATCATCTTCAAGCTGACAGACCAAGGCGTAAAAAGTCGGGGGGATGCAAGTCCACGCCAGGACGGGTATCCATCCCGACGGTCGACCACCAAGGTCTGGCAGTGCTCCAGCTAAACGTAGAGGGCCTCACCAACGCCAAACTCGAGATCATAAGTCACCTCGCCGACTCCCACAAGGTTGCAGCTGTCCTCCTACAGGAAACCCACTGTATGGTTGAAGACACCCTCAAGCTGCCCGGGTTCCACCTAGCTGGTTCCATCCTCAGCAGACATCACGGTATTGCGACCTTTGTGAGGTCTGATCTGGGGTGGACAGCCACTGGCCAATCTCCACCAAGTGCCAGCGTTGAGTGGCTGTCCACCAAGATACAGGCAACAACTGTTGTAAATGTGTACAAGCCTCCACCATCTACACTGACCGTGTCGGCCCTCCCGCTTGCCCAGGCACCCGCCATCTATGCAGGGGACTTTAACTGCCAGCACACTGACTGGGGATACTCCCACACTACACCAGACGGAGAGACGCTGTGTGAGTGGGCCTCCAACGCCAATGCTCAGCTCCTGTTCGACCCCAAAGAGCCACCAAGTTTCCACTCTTCAAGATGGAACACCTTCACCAACCCAGACCTCGCATTTGCTGTATGCCACAACAGCGACCCAATTCCGGAGAGACAGGTCATCGATAGGTTCCCCCGGTCACACCACCGACCGTCTGTCATCAAAGCCCCCTCACTGGTGCAGCCGGTAGAGGGTAAACCTGTCCGTAGGTGGAACTTCCGGAAGGCCAACTGGCAGGCATTCACCACGGAGACAGAGAGAACATCAGCCTGTCTCCCGGACCCAGACATTGCTGATGTGGACTCAGCATATGCAGCCTACTGCGAAGTTCTCCTAAGTGCAGCAAAGAAGACGATCCCTCGCGGCTACAATGCGAGCTACATCCCGGGCTGGGACGAAGAGTGCAACCACCTACTGCGTGAACATCAGCAGGCTGGCTCAAGGGAGGATGTGGAAGCGACTGCAACGGCACTACTCCACAAGCTGGACGCCACCCGAAGGGCCAGATGGACTGAAACCGTTGAGTCAATCGATTTCACCCATTCCAGCCGTAAGGCGTGGCAGACCATCAACCAGCTCACTGGCAGGAAAACAACACCCCCCAAGTGCCCTGTGACAGCAGATGCCATTGCAGCCCAGCTCCTGAAGAACAGCCAATTCCAAGGTTCAGATAAGAACTTCGCCCGCTCTACACTGTGCGAGATATCTTCCCTCTCTAGGGCATCCAGTGTCGATGTTGACATGTCCGGACAGTTTTCAACAGCTGAACTTAGGGCGGCCATCGGCAACCTTAGGCAAGGCAAGTCCCCGGGGCATGACAACATCCACCCAGAGTTCGTGACCCACCAGAGTGAGACAACATCTGCCTGGCTGTGCTCTTTTTTCTCATCCTGCTTCCAGAGGTCCAAACTGCCGAAGACCTGGCGCCGTGCTGCTGTTATTGCCCTGCTGAAACCAGGCAAAACTGCGGAAGACCCTAAGGCCTACAGACCCATCTCGCTGCTCTGCGTCCCATTCAAGATACTGGAGAGGATGATCCTCAGCCGCATAGAGCCAGTAGTGGACCCACAGCTTCCAAGGGAACAGGCTGGTTTCCGGCGGGGCAGGTCAACAGTAGATCAGGTAACCCTGCTCACCCAGGACATCGAGGACAGCTTTCAGGCCAAAGAGAAAGTTGGGGTTGTGTTGCTTGACCTAACAGCCGCATATGACACCGTCTGGCACCGTGGACTTCACCTGAAGCTGCTGAGGACTATCCCAGACCGGCATATGGTGAAGTTCATAATGGAGATGCTGTCCAACCGCAGCTTCATCCTCCGAACCAGCGATGGCCAGCGAAGCAGACTGAGGAGATTGAGAAACGGGGTGCCACAGGGGTCTGTCCTCTCACCACTGCTGTTCAATATTTACATCCACGACCTCCCGGAGACAACATCCAGACAATATGGTTACGCGGATGATCTGGCCATCATGTTGCGTCGAACAACATGGTCAGCGGTGGAACAGGGTCTCAACCAGGACATGAGCATCTTGGCTGCCTACCTGCGCAAGTGGCGTCTGCAGCTCAGTACTGGGAAGACTGTGTCGGCCGCATACCACCTGTGCAACGGAGAGGCCAAAAGGGAACTGTCGGTGTCCGTCGACAACAAGCGTCTGGAGCACCAACTAGCCCCCAAGTACCTCGGTGTTCGGCTGGACAGGACACTGTCCTACAAACGGCACCTTGAGGAAGTGAGAGCCAAAGTGACAGCAAGGGTCTCGCTTATCCGCCGCCTTGCTGGCACAACCTGGGGTGCCTCCGCCAGGACACTACGAATCTCCACACAAGCCCTGGTGTTCTCTGCTGCCGAATACTGCGCCCCAGTCTGGAGTAGAAGCCCACATGTGAAGAAGGTTGATCCTATCATCAACAATGCCCTTCGGATCATAACCGGTTGCCTAAAGCCCACCCCCGTGTCCTACCTGCCAGTCCTAGCGGGAATTGCCCCGGCCGGTCTCCGACGAGAGGCCGCTATCCTCGCACTTGCAAGGAAAGCCCAAGAACATGACTGGCATATCCTGCATGAAACAACAACAAAGGCAGCGCCCCCAAGCAGACTCAAGTCCCGTCACCCCTACAACAGGACAGCACAAGAGATGCTTGGTTCCATCCCTGAGGACCTGTCTACAAGGGCATGGCTAGCAACTTCCTGGAAGCAGGAATGGGAGTCGGCTGAGCCCACACGTCTGCACCATCACATCCAAGATCCGGGAGATGGAGTCGAAGGAGAACATCTACCACGCCGGCATTGGACCCTGCTGAACCGCCTCCGTACTGGGGTTGGTCGCTTCAAAGCGTCCATGAAGGAGTGGGGCCTGGCAGACAGCGCAGTATGTGAGTGTGGCGAGCCTGAGCAGACTGCCGACCACATAATCACCACCTGTCCTCTGTACAGACCTCCTTCAGAGGCTGGCCTCTTCCATGTGGGACCAGAGACGAGAGCGTGGCTTTGTGACACTGAGCTGGACATATGATGATGATACACGAAAGAAGAACTATTACAATTGATTACAACCCTTTATATCATTTAGACTTCTCAACCCCCTTATTAGCTCTGCCTCTTGCTTTCACTTTCATAACATGTCATTAACATTACTCTTACATACTTTGCTGGACTCTCTGGACTCATCACAGTTACTGCACTGTACTGCACTGTGTTCATGATGCGGCTGCACTACTGCCACTTTAAAATGCTTTTTAAAGAAAAAAACAAACATGTACATTCAACACATAAATATAATATGTTATATTTATATAATAAATATATATTATATTATATATATATTTATATAATAAATATAACAGTCACTTTATGCTGCTCTTTTTTTGTTTTATGGTGTTGTTTTGGAGATGTATGCCGCGGGAGGGAATGGGGAGTAAGCATTCCTATGTACTTGTTACAAATGGCCAATACAAATATCTTGTATCTTGCCATCGAAGATGGGAGGAGGTTATGTTTTTGTTGTTTGTCTGTAACCAAGATAAGGTTTTTTAAAAGTATGTATGGAATTGGACACAACTTTGTGGTTAGATTACTCATCGGCCAAGGTACAGTTGATTTTGGCGGATCCCAAATCCGGATCCAGGGGACTTTTTGGTGTGGCGGAGGCATGCACTCTACTCTATCTCTCTATACTAGTGTGCCTTCTAGTATAATCCAGATTCCAACCCTGTTCTGTTTTGTATCCGGATCCCAATGGTCTTCCGTTGGGTACGGTCCACCAGAAGACCAGAAGAAGTGACAGTGTCAGACCCCTCACCTTGGTCAGCTTCATGTCCAGGACGTTGCTGGCCTTGATGCGAGCGTCGAAGTTGGACACCTCCTTTGCGGACGACTTGACCTTGAAGATGATCTTGACGTAGGAGAAGACGATGACGGCGGTGGGGAGGACCAGGCAGAAGAAGAGGATGCTAATGACGAAGGTCTGGCCGGACAGCGAGGCTTGGGCCAGCCACCAGTCCAGCGTGCAGGAGGTGCCGAAGGGTTCGGGGGCATAGCCCCCCCATCCCACCAGGGGCATGGTGGCCCAGAAGGCTGCATAGAACCAAACCAGAACCAGGAGCAGGAAAGTGTGGTGACGCTTCAGCCACATGCCTGACAGGAAAAAAAACAGGTTTGGGAAAACATCTAGGAGATAACCCCGAGAGACCGGGTTAGGACTACATCTAGGAGATAACTCCGAGAGATCGGGTTAGGACTACCTCTAGGAGATAACCTGAGAGACCGGGGTTAGGACTACATCTAGGAGATAACCTGAGAGAGACCGGGGTTAGGACTACATCTAGGAGATAACCTGAGAGACCGGGGTTAGGACTACATCTAGGAGATAACCTGAGAGACCGGGGTTAGGACTACATCTAGGAGATAACCTGAGAGACCGGGGTCAGGACTACATCTAGGAGATAACCTGGTCTCTCGGTTATCTCCTAGATGTCGTCCTAACCCTGGTCTCTCGGGTTAGGACGGGTGAAGACAACATCTATGAGATAACCAGGTCAGGAGAATCATCGGAGATCATATCAAATCAGAAATCAGAGTTATGAGGGTCTGTGCTGACCGTAGGACCGGTGGCAGATCTTGAGGTAGCGGTCCAGGCTGACCACGGTCATGGTGATGAGGCTGCCACAGCCGAAGAAGAAGCCTGCCCAGCCGTAGCATCGGCAGCCCTGCCAGCCAAACAGCCAGCGGTGAGAGAAGCTGGACACCACGAAGAAGGGCTTGCTCGCCACTACGGAGACAGGAGGTCAAAGGGTCAAAGGTTCAGGGAGCAGACGCCTTCTGATCATCTGAAGTGTGGATTGCGATGTGTTACCCACCATTGTTATTACTAAAATGTGTGAGATGAGTGGTTAACATTACACTGTCATACTTTGCTGGACTCATATTCATTACTCATCACAGTGACTGCACTGTCCTGCACTGTATTCATGATGCTGCTGCACTACTGGCACTTCCAAAGTTGTTTTTTTAAAGCTTTTAAATGCTTTTTGCACAATATAACACATACATACATACATACATAGTATTGCGTTCTATAATTTCACCCTGTGGGAGGGAACGGGGAGTAGGCATTCCATTGTACTTGTTGCATGGCAATGGCAAATACAGTTCTTGAATCTTGAAAGATAAGATGAGATTTATAGATAAGCTTTTCTGATCCCAGGGTGGGGGAGGTGTGTGGGCGTGGCTTTAAAACACAACCAATGTCTGTGACGAGATGCTTACAACTTTGACTCACAGCGCTGCTAATGAGCCATTAGGTTATGGTTAACCAGTGCTAAGCCCCTCCCCCCCACACTCCCATTCTCCCTACATGCTGATTGGAGCGCTAGTCTCATCTAGCGTGTCAGACCCCTGTGGGGCCGCACCCCCTGCTGTCTGGAGTGATCCAGATGCCCTGCTGGGGTTGTGATCAGAATATTCATCACTACTAACCCCCATCCCTCCCAGCGTGCATCTGGTCTGCATTAAAACATAAAAAATAACTGAACAGAACTGGTTTGGTCCATTCAAAAGCTTGGCGTGGCGTAATCATTTGGCTTTCATCGCGAGGGTCTTCCAGCACGGTGTGTGTATACATACTAAGCACTGGTGACCCCAGGGGGAATTGAACCCCTTACCGGGAATATTACGGGAATATTTAATGCCTTGCTCTTCCGACTGAACCACACAGGGAAAACAACCCCCAACCCTGGGAGTGTTAATGGCTTGCTCTGACACAATTATTTTCACTTCTTGAGCACCTTCCTGTCAGGAAATTGAATCTGGGTCTCCTGTGTGACTGACAGGTAAGAGTACTGTCCACTACACTAACGAGGACCCTACCGGTATACAGGTGTGTGTATACCTGTACAGGTAGGTGTGTGTGAGGTCACCTGTACAGGTAGGTGTGTGTGAGGTTACCTGTACAGGTAGGTGTGTGTGAGGTCACCTGTACAGGTAGGTGTGTGAGGTTACCTGTACACATAGGCGTGTGTGTGTGAGGTTACCTGTACACATAGGTGTGTGTGTGTGAGGTTACCTGTACAGGTAGGTGTGTGTGAGGTTACCTGTACACATAGGTGTGTGTGTGTGTGTGTGAGGTTACCTGTACAGGTAGGTGTGTGTGAGGTTACCTGTACAGGTAGATGTGTGTGAAGTTACCAATACAGGTAGGTGTGTGTGAGGTTACCTGTACAGGTAGGTGTGTGTGAGGTTACCTGTACAGGTAGGTGTGTGTGAGGTTACCTGTACAGGTAGATGTGTGTGAAGTTACCAATACAGGTAGGTGTGTGTGAGGTTACCTGTACAGGTAGGTGTGTGTGAGGTTACCTGTACAGGTAGGTGTGTGTGAGGTTACCTGTACAGGTAGGTGTGTGTGAGGTTACCTGTACAGGTAGGTGTGTGAGAGGTCACCTGTACAGGTAGTTGTGTGAGGTTACCTGTACAGGTAGTTGTGTGTGAGGTCACCTGTACAGGTAGGTGTGTGTGACGTTACCAATACAGGTAGGTGTGTGTGTGAGGTTACCTGTACACATAGGTGTGTGAGGTTACCAATACAGGTAGGTGTGTGTGAGATTACCTGTATAGGTAGTTGTGTGTGAGGTCACCTGTACAGGTAGGTGTGTGTGAGGTTACCTGTACAGGTAGGTGTGTGTGAGGTTACCAATACAGGTAGGTGTGTGTGAGGTCACCTGTACTGGTAGGCGTGTGTGTGAGGTCACCTGTACAGGTAGGTGTGTGTGAGGTCACCTGTACAGGTAGGTGTGTAGGGTAGGGTACCTGAGATGCCGAAGTCAAAGATGGCGAGGTTCACAGTCATCAGCTCTGGTGGTCTCAGCTTGCTCTTGCGTTTGAAGGCCGCATAGATAACATAACCATTACCTGTAGCCGACAAGATACCTGGGGGGAAGGAGGAGATGAGATACATATTCACAGTCTACATATAGGCAGATGCCCTACCTGCTCCTTAATGACCTGTGTCTCTACCATCTAACCCCTACCTGCTCTTTAATGACCTGTCTCTGTACCGTCTAACCCCTACCTGCTCCTTAATGACCCGTCTCTGTACTGTCTAACCCCTACCTGCTCCTTAATGACCCGTCTCTGTACTGTCTAACCCCTACCTGCTCCTTAATGACCCGTCTCTGTACCGTCTAACCCCTACCTGCTCCTTAATGACCCGTCTCTGTACCGTCTAACCCCTACCTGCTCAAGTACACAAGTACAATGGAATACCTTCTCCCCAGTCCCTCCCACAGTATGAATTCCGACAACAATACTATACTAAACTATACATAATATAAATACTATACTAAACTATACAATACTATAATAAAAAATACTTAACTATAAACAACACTATATACAACCTCATATACTATAAACAACAATATACTATAACAATACTATACAATAACTATAAAGAGGAACTATAAAGTGACTGATGATACAGAATACGCATATGTAAATTATGCAAAAAGCATTTTAAAGTGACAGACTAGTACAGTTATGAGTTAATAATAATAATAATAATGAGTTATGAGTCCATATGCCATTAAAAGACATCCCAGAGTTTTATTCACTTTCTTAGACTCTGATTTTCTACCGAGGAATCAGCAGTTATGTGACTGAGTATCAATTCTATTTTGATATTTTTAGTTTTTATGACAGGCAGGCTGGGTTTGTAAGGTGACTCATCAGCATCCCTGGTCCACTCTGAGCCGTTTCCAAGGTCACCAATCAGCCAATCAGGGGCCGCTTAGTAACACATTGTTACTCTGATCGACCGGGAACATTGTTAACTTGATGTTTCATGATTGGAGTTAGCAGCAGAAAAATACCTCAGCTAGTCACAGGCATGCCATGGCTGCACACGCACTCTCTCTCTCTCTCTCTCTCTCTCTCTCTCTCTCCTCTCTCCTCTCTCCTCTCTCTCTCTCTCTCTCTCTAAGTGCTGGGCTGTGTATGGAATACCAAATCATGTGACCCATGTTGACCTCTGTCCTCCGACCTCTGTTCCTCGAGGTCTACATTGCTCTACTAGCGATCACATGCCATACACACACACACCATACACGGCTGGAGGACACAGACACAAACACACACACACAAACACACACATCCACACGCAGATGTTTATCATTCATGTATTCACAATCAAGTATTCTGTGTCTGCTCCCACCTGAAATAATGAAAGACATGAATACAGATAGAAACTGCAGGGACGGAATGGGGATCATAATTAATATTATAATTGTTGTTATGATTACAATCATAGTTGGGGGCATGGCAGGGAGAATAATTGATGAGGAGTGACGTACGCATGTTCGATTCCAGTGTTCATATTGAAATGTTACTTGTTTACCAACAATGACGTCATTTCCACGCATGTGCAGTTTTTTTACGGTTGGCAAAAGATCGTGTGTGATTGTATGTATTACATACTAAGTATAGCGTGCTCGACACGCACTTTCCTAGTCTCTGAATAGGTCAAAACTCCCAATCAAGTGGCTAGTTCTACATATTCTTCTAAACTGACGTGTGATTGTTGGGCTTCACTTCCAGACTTAACGGACTATTTGGCCAGATTGGAGCTTCGGTCATATGATCGACCCGCCAGGGATAGACACGAAGGAATCTCTCAAGGCTTTACAATCACTGGAAGATGATCAGTTTTTACTTAGTGGTCACGTTAAACTGCGATTTAACCGTTATTTCATGCAAAATGCATTTTATTCTGAGTTTGTGAATGGTTTTATTTCCAATAACTGAGATAATTCGGACTAAAACATTGAACATTAAAGCAAACTGTCATCAAAAGTTTAGAAACTGAACCTATCATCCATCAGTCACTTTATTGTTATTTCGTATAGTGTACAGTATCTTTATAGTAGGCCTATATTCCATTTGTACTGATTGCATATGGAAAATGTTAATGTTGAATCTTGAGTGCATCAGAGTCGTGACTGACCCACAGGCTCCCAGTTCTTTCTATGAATGTCATTTATCCAGGCCTCTCGCTTTGGTTCTCGTTGTGGAATCCTCAGGAATCGTATACCACAAACCTTTTGAACCGGTTTGTGCAACCACACATTAACACAACAACTTGCCGGCATTACGCCTAAAACAATGATTACTTTTCCTTACAATCGCAGCCATTCGTGTGTAAAGTTCAGGTTATGCCAGGTTCCCACTATCACGATTCACGGCACGATTCCACTTAATCGTTGACTAATCGTGGAGTAATCGTGGTGATCCTATCAGATCTTATCAGATCTTGAGGTCAGTCGTGGCAATCGTGTTAATCGTAGAAACTTTTTGAACGGTTCAACATTTTTCTACGATCAACACGATCAATTGTCAATCGGGATCATCGTACCAGATTGTATTGCATCGTAACAAAGCGCGACAGATCGCATCTAATCGTGCTTCCAAATCGTGGTGATCGGGATCGATCTTAGACAAGACAAACACCACGCTCTGTTGAGATGTGTTGCGGTCTCCCACGATCTGTCACGCTGTGTCACGAGCAGATAGGAGTTGATATGAGTAATTACATTTTTACACGAACGCTCACGATCTGTTACGAGTTGTCATTATCCGCAACTCCTGCCATCATCAATGGTTGAGGGTTGTAGTGTTGTTGACTCTGTAAAAGTTCAAGAAAACAATGAAGTCCATGGTCAGTCGGGCTGTATATATACCTGTCGGGGTACAGTCGTAGCTCAAATCGTGATCACCCTCGATCATGATCGTGAAAGACATCGCGGCCACAATCGTATCCTATGGTAACGGAGCGCATTGGTTCGTGATGAACATTATCTGCACGTACCAGATCGTCCCACGATCGTGATGATCGTGTCAGATCGAGACCCAATCGTGGACTCAATCGAAACAATCCTATCGGAACGTATGTATGTGATCGTATCTGAACTGGAGATCAGACCGTGACACCTGAAATTGACAAATCGTGACCGGATCGCAACCGAGCAGAACGTACCGACTCGCATCACCTCGTATCCAAACCTGAAATTTCAGAGAAATTCCACGATCAAATTCTACGAATGGCCAATCGTGGCGTTCGGAACGGATCGCCCGACAGCGTCACTTTTTGCCGACCACAACACATAACAAACACACGTGACTTTGGCTGTGACTTCATGAGAAACATCGCTATCAAGTGATTCTTGAATAAATGATAAACATAAAAACCCATCCTTCCACCATCAATCTATCCATCATCTATCATCTATCATCTATCAATCTATCATCTATCGTCTATCATCTATCCATCCATCATCTATCATCTATCATCTATCAATCTATCATCTATCATCTATCAATCTATCGTCTATCGTCTATCATCTATCAATCTATCATCTATCGTCTATCGTCTATCCATCTATCGTCTATCATCTATCAATCTATCATCTATCATCTATCAATCTATCGTCTATCATCTATCATCCATCATCCATCGTCTTTCATCTATCCATCTATCATCCATCATCCATCATCCATCATCTATCATCTATCATCTATCAATCTATCTTCTATCATCTATCAATCTATCAATCTATCGTCTATCATCTATCATCTATCAATCTATCGTCTATCAATCTATCATCTATCATCTATCGTCTATCATCTATCATCTATCATCTATCGTCTATCATCTATCCAGTTGTGACCTGAAGGTTCAAAGTGCCGTGAAGCCCTCCAGAAGACCGGGGGCCAGAAGCTAGCTCGGATGGGGGTCTTTAGAAGCAGGTCTGTGGAGTGTGTTGTGGTTGGCGGTTGGTTTCAGCAGCCTCACCTGGCCTTATTGGCTTATTGGTGAGGCTGGTGAGGCTGCACACCTGTGGGTCGTTGTTAATCAAGGCCCACAGGTTAAAACAGCCACCACCACACACACACACACACACACACACACACACTCTGTGAGAGCTCTAGCATGTTCCATCTGCTCTGTTCACCAGGATCCTAACTCAAAGTGCTATGCCTGGAGGGAGGGTCTGAAGTCGTTCACCACCACAAGCCCTGCTTCTCTGTGTGGATGAATGAAAGGCCTGAGCCGTCTGAAGCCTGGAGGAAACAGCATAGGGGCTTTGTGGTGGCAGGACGGTCACATGTGGTCCTCTTCCCTCGCTTGTTCTAAACCACGTGCCTTTTGGTGTGAAGTTGTACGGTAAGGTCTCTGGGAACCACACGGCGGGGACCACACTGTGGGAGGACCACACTGTGGGAGGACCACACTGTGGGAGGAACATCTCGAGAGGAACATCTGGGAGAAAGCTCTCGCAGCTCAGTGAGAGGATATGAGGGGGGCTAACGGGCGTGTCACGCCGCCAGGGGCCAGGAACGAACCCCGCCGACCTACCGCCGGGTCCTCGTCCCAGCCTGAGACTATAGGAGGAACCGTTACCACACCGACATTGTACACACACACACACACACACACACACACACACACACACACACACACAC
>CM051019.1:19334374-19369374 GCA_027704905.1 Muraenolepis orangiensis
AGGAGTAGAGAGTTAGCGAGTGAGATAGGAGTCAGCAAGCAAGTGAGGAGTTAGCGGGTGAGAAGTTGGTAAGTGAGGAGTTAAAGTGAAGAGTGAGTGAGTCAGTGAGCGAGAAGTTAGTGAGGAGTTAGTGAGTGAGGAGTAAGCAAGTAGTTAGTGAGTGAGGAGTTAGTGAGTGAGGAGTAAGCAAGTAGTTCGTGAGTGAGGAGTTAGTGAGTGAGGAGTAAGCAAGTAGTTTGTGAGTGAGGAGTTAGTGAGTGAGGAGCTAGTGTGGAGTGAGGAGTTAGTGAGTGAGGAGCTAGTGTGGAGTGGGAGTAGTGTGGAGTGAGGAGTTAGTGAGTGAGGAGCTAGTGAGTGATGAGTGAGTGAGTGTGTAGTCCATGAGGAGCAGGGCACCGTAAGCTTCAGAGGTCGAGAGGTCAGCGGTGTTGGAGACATCTCCCCCATCATCCATTTCCAAGTCTCTCCCTCACTCTCCATACTTCATTCCCATTAAAGTGTTCAACGCATCACCAAAGCAATAGATGTGTGAGTAAGTCTGAGATGTAGGATGCTGCAGACAAGATGACACACACACACACACAAGAAAGAAAGACACACACGAGAGAGAGAGACAAAGTCGTGACATTACATGAAGATGTCAAATTAAGGGAGGGTGAGAGGTGGGAGGAGAGAGAGAGAGAGGTGGGAGAGAGAGAGGGAGGAGAGTTAGAGGTGGGAGGAGAGAGAGAGAGGTGGGAGGAGAGAGAGAGAGGTGGGAGGAGAGAGAGAGAGAGAGAGAGAGAGGAGAGAGAGAGAGAGAGAGAGAGAGAGAGAGAGAGAGAGGTGGAGGAGAGAGAGAGGTGGGAGAGAGAGAGAGAGAGAGGAGGAGAGTGAGGTGGAGGAGAGAGAGAGAGTGAGAGGTGGGAGGAGAGAGTGAGAGGGAGGGAGAGTGAGAGGTGGAGGGAGAGAGAGAGAGAGATGGGAGGAGAGATGGATGAGTGACTCTTCAGCTCCAACGCCTCTGCATTGTAAAACTGGGTTTTAACCGATCAACCAATCACTGAAGAGGAGAATATATGGACTATATTCCCATGAGGCAGCTGGAGTTAGATCAAACTCCAGGTTGAACTCTAGGTTGAACTTAACATTTGATTTGAGCTGAACCTGGATCTAATATTGAATATTATTTCTGAATTAAACAAAAAACGGACATACTTACAATGTTCCTATTCTCGTGGTAAATGTAGTACTGAGAAACATATCTAATCAATCAACAATACTACAAGTGGACTGCGGTTCGAACCTTTGATGGTTATCTAAACATTTCTAAATTCACACACCGTGAGGCAACCATGACGCCCGAGGAGTTGAAGCCGAGACAAGAAGACGACAGAGCAGCTCGCAGTCTGACCCTGGAGTAATCACACACACACCACACGGAAATAATGACAGTTAGTGGGTGAGGAGATAGTGAGGAGTTAGCAAGTGAGATAGGAGTCAGCAAGCAAGTGAGGAGTTAGCGGGTGAGAAGTTGGTAAGTGAGGAGTTAAAGTGAAGAGTGAGTGAGGAGTGAGAAGTTAGCAAGTAGTTAGTGAGTGAGGAGTTAGTGAGGAGCTAGTGAGTGAGGAGTTAGTGAGTGAGGAGCTAGTGAGTGAGGAGCTAGTGAGTGTGGAGCTAGTGAGTGAGGAGTTAGTGAATAAGGAGTAAGCAAGTAGTTAGTGAGTGAGTAGTTAGTGAGGAGTGAGGAGTTTACTGAGTGATGAGTGAGTGAGTGAGTGATGAGCTAGTGAGTGTGTAGTCCATGAGGAGCAGGGCACCGTAAGCTTCAGAGGTCAGCGGTGTTGGAGACATCTCCCCCATCATCCATTTCCAAGTCTCTCCCTCACTCTCCATACTTCATCCCCATTAAAGTGTTCAACGCATCACCAAAGCCCCCGCGCGCACACGCACACACACACACACACACACACACACACACACACACACACACACACACACACACACACACACACACACACACACACACACACACACACACACACACACACACACACACACACACACACACACACACACACACACGAAAGAGAGAGAGAGACAAAGTCGTGACATTACATGAAGATGTCAATTTATTTTATTTGTTTGGAAAGGACCGCGGCTCATGCAATAACAGAAATAATATAATAATAATAATAATATGGCCCCTCATAAGAACAACACAACAGGCAGGGGACCTGGTCGGGTGTCAAGATGGACGCCAAGATGGTACACAAACACAGACTCAGGAGGAGCTGTGGTCACGGCCGTCGTTGCATCACCAGACTTCCCGCGGGCGGGGAGAGGTCAAAGTTCAGAGCCGCCGAGAGCCCGGGAGGAATGTGAATAACATAGAACGTTAAGATGAAGCTATGGAAAAGAGGTCTCTCTCGCCTCTCCCCCCCCCCCCTTCCACACACACACAGGGCATCTTTAAAAAGGGATCAATCTCTTAAGATGAGAGAGGACAGGAGAGTCAGAGAGAGGAGACAGAGACAGAGAGAGAGAGAGGAGACAGAGAGAGAGACAGAGAGAGAGAGACAGCGAGAGAGAGAGAGAGAGAGAGACAGCGAGAGAGAGAGAGAGAGAGAGAGAGAGAGAGAGAGACAGAGAGACAGAGAGACAGAGAGAGAGAGAGAGAGAGAGAGACAGCGAGACGCGAGACGCGAGAGAGAGAGAGAGAGAGAGAGAGAGAGAGAGAGAGAGCAACAGCAGGGCGCGCACGAGTGGAGAAAGCAACCCAAGAAGGAGCGCCGAGAGGAGGTAGAGATGAGAGGATGAAAGGCCCAGCGTTCCATTACAGATGACTGAGTGATGTCTCGGGCGGTAAAGTCCCAGCTGGTGTTGGAGGAATGTCTCCCAAAAAAACAAAAAACAAAAAATAAAGTACTCGATAAAAACAAGAGAAGAACAGGTCCGTCCCAAACTGGTTTACGTAGGAATGTCAGAAGACTCTTTAAAAAATATAGATATACATTTATATAGATTTATATGGAACTTCCAGAAGACACGCCGATACTTGAATCTAAACTCCCAAACGCACTTGACGTGGATTCTTCTCAAGAGGCACAGTAGTGTTGGTAGAAAACACGGAGAAATACAAAATAATACACACTGCCGCCAGCCGCCTCGCTGCCCACCGTAGCGTCGTTGTTAGCCAAGCTCGCCGCGGCGTTGTTAGCTAAGCTCGCCGCGTCAAGACAGGCTCGCCGCGTTATGTTATCCGCGCTAGCCGCGCTAGCCCGTATTAGAACAAGATGGCCCGCTGTAAGCGCGCAAAAAAACACTCGACGCTCCCGCTGGTGGCCGCGTCGCGGTCGCCTGGAGGGGCCAAACCACGTCTCATGTTCATCTTTTATAAAAACGAAAAGAAAAAAAAACGCGCACCGTAAAAACGAGCTAATCTGTCAGTAGTGTGGAGACTCCGCCCCCCTCCCTCACACCCGGAGCGTATCCATGGTTACGGCTTAGCCTCTTGGCAGAGAGAAAGGAAGAAAAAAAAATAACGTCAACATCTTGAAGTTTCCTTACATCTAGTTCGAAAAAACAAAATATGTGTGCAAAGAAGTTATTGTTGTACAGACGTGGGAGAATAGCTCATATTTCTATATATAAAAAAAACACCAATCACAGAGGGCTCTTCCATTGGTCGGTCACCGCTCCCTCCTACTCCCTGATTGGGTTAAAAGGCTAGCAGGTGACCCGGACGCTGGATGCTGATTGGAAGAGGGCTTCACGTCGACTGGACCGCCCGCTTTAGCTTCTCTATCTCCATCTGAGAGAGAGACACAACCCCACACATATTAGGTGGTACACACATAGAAGGTGGTATATTTATATATGCAACAATGCCCCGAGTGTTTAAAATGGGTACTGCGGTCCAAATTCACAATAACAGAGTTGTCTCCTCCCCCTCCTCCCCAGACTGGAAGGTTCAGGACAGAGTGACACGATCCATTTTGTTACCATGGAGATGGAGATCTGTTTGTTACCATGTAGATGTTTGTTACCGTGGTAGTGGAAATGTTTGTTACCGTGGTAGTGGAAATGTTTGTTACCATGGAGAGGTTTGCTACAGTGGAAATGTTTGTTACCATGGAGAGGTTTGTTACCATGATGACGGAGGTGTTTGCTACCATGACGATGGAGGTGTTTGTTACCATGGTGACGGATATGTTTGTTACCTGCAGGGTTAGCCTCTTCATCCTCTCCTCGTCCAGCTCAGCTCGGAGCAATGCCATCTCCTTCCTGCACACACACACACACACACACACACACACACACACACACACACACACACACACACACACACACACACACACACACACACACACACACACACACACACACACACACACACACACACACACACACACACACACACACACACACACACACACACACACACACACACACACACACACACACACACACACACACAGTTAGGGGACATCTTTCTCTAGGATGCTACAGGTAGGGGTTAGGAGACATCTTGCTCTAGGATCCTACAGGTAGGGGTTAAGGGGACAACTTGCTCTAGGATGCTACAGGTAAGGGTTAGGGGGCATCTTGTTCTAGGGTTCCTACAGGGAGACTGTGGACATTGGGGTTCAAACCAACAACCTTTCAGCTGAGAAAACACTGTGACCACGAGAATTGTGTACCGTTTGGTTCAAAACATTTCAAGTTTTCACCAAAGATGTTCACATCACAGATGAGGAACACAAGGTTAGCATGTCCCTCACGCCACTCTAGAGCTGCTAGTGTCTCCTTACGTCTGCTGGGCCTTGATGAGATCCACAGACATCCCCAGATCCCTCATCTGGTTCCTCATGTCCTCCATCTGGGAGGCCAGGTCCTCCACCCCCACCTGGGTCCGGCTGCCCAGGGAGGCGGCCTCGCCGGTGGGGCTGGAGCCCCGTGGAGAGGGAGTGCCCCGTGGAGAGGGAGGGCCCAGGGGCTCTGTGGCTCCTGGGCTGGGCCTCAGGGAGGTAGGGAGGCTGGTAATGGAATGCTGGGGAAGAAGAAAAGAAAAGAAAAAGAGAGAGCGAGAGCGAGAGTTATAGGTATGGAACATAAACATTGCCAAAGCAGTACAATAAAAGTTAGCCGAAACATTATTAAATATAATCGAATAATATAATGTGATATCAAAATAAATAATTTTATATTCAGGGTGGTATCTGGAAGGAGAGGAGAGCAGGGAGGAGAAAGCAGGGAGTACAGGAGAGGTGAGTAGGGAGAGAGGAGATGGCTGTACCTTCTTGGTGTCTGATAGTCTGGGCTTTGCCTCCTCCTGCTGCTGCTGCTGCTCGTCTCTCACTCTGAACGACGACTTCTCCTCCTCCACCTCCTTGTTGGACTGAGGAGAACCAGGAGGTCAGGTGAGTGAGTATGTATGCATGCATGTATGTTCAGTATGTGTGTAGCGACGGTGCCCCAGTGTGTGTAGCGGTGGTGCCCCAGTGTGTGTGTGTAGCGGCGGTGCCCCAGTGTGTGTGTGTGTAGCGGCGGTGCCCCAGTGTGTGTGTGTGTAGCGGCGGTGCCCCAGTGTGTGTGTCTACCGTTTGTGGTCCAGTGTGTCCTGGCAGCCTGCGACCGGGCATCTTGGGTCTGTTGGCCGTCAGGTGAGAGAGCTTCTCTGAAGAGGCAGAGAGACCAACAAAAATATCTGTGGAGAGAGAGAGAGCGAGAGCGAGAACGAGAGCGAGAGAGAATACTGATAAGAGATACAATACATGAAATCCCCACAATACCCATTATACAGTTGTACCAAGTAGACCTATTCTTCTATCTCGATGTCTCCAAAAGCTCCGTACCAGAGTCTGGCGTCTTGTCGGCCCAGTCTCCAGACACGGACTTGGGCTTGGGAAGCACCGGCGGCTCCCCCTCTGACTTCAGCTTCCCGAGGGGAACCTCTCCGTTGTGTCTGCAGGTGAGAAAAGAACATAACTAACCATCTCTAACTTACTAACTAACCATCTGTAATCTAGTAACTAACCATCTGTAATCTACCAACTACCATCCATCTCCTGCTAACCATCTCTAACAATCTCTAGCCTACTAACAAACCAACTAGAACCTTCTAACCAACCAACTGTACCCTACTAATTAACCATATATAGCCTACTAACAAGCTGTAGACTACAAACTACAACCTACTAACTAGCCACATCTAACTAACCTAACTAACTAATAGAACTAACCACCACTAACCAAGTCAATCCTACTAACTAACCAACTGTAATCTACTAATGGACTGCATTTATATAGCGCTTTTCTAACCAGTTTTCTAACCAGTGCCTCACATTCACCCATTCATACACACATTCACACACACATTCACCCATTCATACACACATTCACACACACACATTCATCCATTCACACACATTCACACACACCACCGACGGCGGAGTCATCCATGCAAGGAGACAGCCATCACGTCAGGAGCAGTTAGGGTTAGGGGTGTCTTGCTCAAGGACACCTCTGCAGTTTTTGCTAGGAGGAGGCGGGGATCGAACCAGCAACCTTCCGGTTGTGAGGCGACCGCTCTACCTCCTGAGCTATACTGCTGCCCAACCACACCAACTAACCACATCTTTCTAAACAAACCACCTAAGCCACATAACTATCGGTATAGGACCTGAGGGCGTGTGGGAACCGTTAAGACTAGTTGAGGACTTATAGGTTGTCCGTTGGGTCCCAAACCGGCCACATGGTCCGTAGCGACGTGTCTGACCTGGCGGCGGTGACCGGAGGGGTCCCGGAGGTCAGGGGCCTGTCAGGTCTCTTGTTGGAGGGGACCCCACTCGGCCTGCTCCTCCCCGGCAGGGGGAGAGGCTTCTTGGAGACCAGGGGGGCGGCTGGCTTGGAGAGCTTGTGTTCCACTGGAGAACACGAACACAAGATATTTGATTGGCCAATTGCAACAGGTACATTAGAATGCTTACTCCCCATTTCCTCCCGCGGTATACAGCTCCAAAACAATACCATCAAAATAAATAATAAAAAAAATAATATATACAATAGAAGTAAACCAAAAAAAGAGCAGCAAAGTGACTGTTAAATGACTGACACACAGGCTTCTGATCGGAAACCTGCGGAAAAACTACGTCCAAAAGTGACTGCGCCACCAGCGCAGCAACATTTACATCAACTCATGTGAAGCCCCTCCAGTGAAGCTCAAATGATTAATAACTCAAAGAACTAATCCATGAAATGGAAACTAGTCAAACCACGTCGTACATCCCGAGAACCCCGATCCTATTGTCAATGTCAATCCACGCGAGACGGACTCACAAGATAAGATTCTGCGGAAACGTCGGTGCCATGTTGGGCCCCCCGTTACCTACACGTGGTCAGGATGTCGCCGCATTTAACTACGCACACGTCTGAAAACCCTCTTTGATACGCGCAACAAACCGTTTAAATACAAGTCTAAACACACTCTTTACAAAACCTGCACCCGCAGAAAGGCCCATAAATGTCCCACTCATCCGTCCTCTGACGGGCAGGGGGGAGGTGAGACGGACGAGGGGTGAGACGGAGGACAGTGAGACGGACGAGGGGTGAGACGGAGGACAGTGAGACGGACGAGGGGTGAGACGGAGGACAGTGAGACGGACGAGGGGTGAGACGGAGGACAGTGAGACGGACGAGGGGTGAGACGGAGGACAGTGAGACGGACGAGGGGTGAGACGGAGGACAGTGAGACGGACGAGGGGTGAGACGGAGGACAGTGAGACAGGGGGAGGGGGAGAGACATACCTCTGTCTTCAGACCTGGCAAACAGTGGTTTTCGGTCTGTGCTGGGAACGTCGGGTTTGAGAGCTGAGGAACGGAACATTGTCCACCGTTAATAAGGTACCGCTTAAACAGACGATTCTACCGTCAGATTCTAGTGTCAACGGTCCGGTTCTATTGTCAACTGTTCCGATTGTAGAGCACAACAGTCAGATTCTAACGTCAACTGAGAAGGCCATGATGCAACACACACAGACACACACAGCTCAAGGAGGATGTGGAGACGGCGCCCTCAAGACTTCCTGTGAAGACAGGAAGTCGCAATACTGTCTGTCACATTGTGCACAGTGTGCTTTGTGTTTTGTGGTTCTTCTCCCCCCCCCCCCCCCCCCTTGTTGTATTAAAGACGGCTCGAGTAGCGGTGAAATGCTTTGATTGTGGTTGGCCTCAAGTCAATTTCGCAATTTTGCATATCAACTATCTCAATCCTGTACCCAAGAGGAAAGTGCAAACATTGTTTTTGAAGGTGCAACATCAATTAAGTAGTTAAGAAAATGTCATTTGTTTTCCATCTCTGAGGAATTTACGCATTATTACTGGGATTTGAAACTGAAACATTCAACCTTTTAAAAGGGAAGCGCTCGGCCCATGCTGTTTCCTAATATAGAAATAAGGGGTAAAGTTGGGCCATTGATCGACAAATGGATTCATCGGCCTAGAGATTTGGTGAATGTGAATCCCGCACAAATGACCAATTTTTACACATAAATGGGGCACACAGTACATTACGTTACACGAACAAACAAAAAACTAAGTGGGACCGTTTGTTGGTGGTCACATGGTAGGTGCATTCGTCCAAAGCGTCTCAGAATAAGTGCTTCAACAACAACAACAACAACCACCACCACCACTTGCCGACGGCGCGCGTTGCAAAACAGCAGAGTGTGGCACTGTCTGCAAAGTGGTGGTTAGTGGGTCAACAGCGTGTGCTCCGTCACTCCGTCACTCACACCTTTGTGGGGCACCACAGCGAGTGCAGAGGAAGAAGACAAAATCGGACGGCGTGTGAATATAACAGAAAAAGGAGAACGCTCTGCAGAAACACTCACCAGTGTGCTTAAAAGGAGGCGGAGGCTTCTTTGGCTTCTGAGAATAAATAGGAACATAGAGAGAGGAGAGAGGAGAGAGGAGAGAGGAGAGAGGAGAGAGCGAGGAGAGACAGACAGACAGACACAGAGAGACACAAAGAGACACAAAGAGAGAGAGAGACAGGGAGAGAGAGACAGACAAACAGGTGAGCAAAACAACAAGTGGTCGTCCTAAAAAGGCCGGGACCCCAACATGATACCGAGTGTGACACCGGGCCAGATTAACCTTGGGCGTTGCCTCAAGTCCACGCAATAAGCGGAGGTGGTAACGTAGGGGACACGCTGTCACCGCAGCAATAGTAGCAGTAGCATGTGCCATAAGAGAGTTTAACACTGCCGAACACCACATGCTCTGTGTCACTACAATACGTCGATATACATCCCATTCCCCTTTGAACATGGACATAGGGTCACAGGAATATGTCCATATATTTTTTTTTTACCCATATTTGGCCATTTGCATCTGTTAATGTTTTTTCAAATAATTCCCCAGCCCAGAGGGCTGATCAGGAGACAACCTGCAGGGGATGGACCCTCCTGACCTCCCACTCCTCACATGAACGACCCAAGCTGACCCCCTCCCCTCCCCTCTCCCCTCTCCTTCCCTCTCCTCCTCTCCTCCTCTCCTTCCCCTCTCCTCCTCTCCTCCTCCCCTCCTCCCCCTCCCCTCTCCCCTCTCCTTCCCCTCTCCTCTCCTCCCCTCTCCTCCTCTCCTTCCCCATGCGCTTTGAACAACACAAGGCAGCGCCCATATTTGGACATCAACAACAGCTCGCCCAAAGTGTTTTAACTATAATGTCCTCTACATGGAACTACTAGAGAGGGCGTAGGGAATGAGGGAAGGATTTCACTATATAGTCCTCTACATGGAACTACTAGAGAGGGCGTAGGGAATGAGGGAAGGATTTCACTATATAGTCCTCTACATGGAACTACTAGAGAGGGCGTAGGGAATGAGGGAAGGATTTCACTATATAGTCCTCTACATGGAACTACTAGAGAGGGCGTAGGGAATGAGGGAAGGATTTCACTATATAGTCCTCTACATGGAACTACTAGAGAGGGCGTAGGGAATGAGGGAAGGATTTCACTATATAGTCCTCTACATGGAACTACTAGAGAGGGCGTAGGGAATGAGGGAAGGATTTCACTATATAGTCCTCTACATGGAACTACTAGAGAGGGCGTAGGGAATGAGGGAAGGATTTCACTATATAGTCCTCTACATGGAACTACTAGAGAGGGCGTAGGGAATGAGGGAAGGATTTCACTATATAGTCCTCTACATGGAACTACTAGAGAGGGCGTAGGGAATGAGGGAAGGATTTCACTATATAGTCCTCTACATGGAACTACTAGAGAGGGCGTAGGGAATGAGGGAAGGATTTCACTATATAGTCCTCTACATGGAACTACTAGAGAGGGCGTAGGGAATGAGGGAAGGATTTCACTATATAGTCCTCTACATGGAACTACTAGAGAGGGCGTAGGGAATGAGGGAAGGATTTCACTATATAGTCCTCTACATGGAACTACTGGAGAGGGCGTAGGGAATGAGGGAAGGATTTCACTATATAGTTCTCTACATGGAACTACTAGAGAGGGCGTAGGGAATGAGGGAAGGATTTCACTATATAGTCCTCTACATGGAACTACTAGAGAGGGCGTAGGGAATGAGGGAAGGATTTCACTATATAGTCCTCTACATGGAACTACTAGAGAGGGCGTAGGGAATGAGGGAAGGATTTCACTATATAGTCCTCTACATGGAACTACTAGAGAGGGCGTAGGGAATGAGGGAAGGATTTCACTATATAGTCCTCTACATGGAACTACTAGAGAGGGCGTAGGGAATGAGGGAAGGATTTCACTATATAGTCCTCTACATGGAACTACTAGAGAGGGCGTAGGGAATGAGGGAAGGATTTCACTATATAGTCCTCTACATGGAACTACTAGAGAGGGCGTAGGGAATGAGGGAAGGATTTCACTATATAGTCCTCTACATGGAACTACTGGAGAGGGCGTAGGGAATGAGGGAAGGATTTCACTATATAGTCCTCTACATGGAACTACTAGAGAGGGCGTAGGGAATGAGGGAAGGATTTCACTATATAGTCCTCTACATGGAACTACTAGAGAGGGCGTAGGGAATGAGGGAAGGATTTCACTATATAGTCCTCTACATGGAACTACTAGAGAGGGCGTAGGGAATGAGGGAAGGATTTCACTATATAGTCCTCTACATGGAACTACTAGAGAGGGCGTAGGGAATGAGGGAAGGATTTCACTATATAGTCCTCTACATGGAACTACTAGAGAGGGCGTAGGGAATGAGGGAAGGATTTCACTATATAGTCCTCTACATGGAACTACTAGAGGGCGTAGGGAATGAGGGAAGGATTTCACTATATATGGAACTACTAGAGAGGGCGTAGGGAATGAGGGAAGGATTTCACTATATAGTCCTCTACATGGAACTACTAGAGAGGGCGTAGGGAATGAGGGAAGGATTTCACTATATAGTCCTCTACATGGAACTACTAGAGAGGGCGTAGGGAATGAGGGAAGGATTTCACTATATAGTCCTCTACATGGAACTACTAGAGAGGGAGTAGGGAATGAGGGAAGGATTTCACTATATAGTCCTCTACATGGAACTACTAGAGAGGGCGTAGGGAATGAGGGAAGGATTTCACTATAAAGTCCTCTACATTGAACTACTAGAGAGGGAGTAGGGAATGAGGGAAGGATTTCAGTATATAGTCCTCTACATGGAACTACTAGAGAGGGCGTAGGGAATGAGGGAAGGATTTCACTATAAAGTCCTCTACATTGAACTACTAGAGAGGGAGTAGGGAATGAGGGAAGGATTTCACTATATAGTCCTCTACATTGAACTACTAGAGAGGGAGGAGGGAATGAGGGAAGGATTTCACTATATAGTCCTCTACATGGAACTACTAGAGAGGGCGTAGGGAATGAGGGAAGGATTTCACTATAAAGTCCTCTACATTGAACTACTAGAGAGGGAGTAGGGAATGAGGGAAGGATTTCACTATAAAGTCCTCTACATGGAACTACTAGAGAGGGAGTAGGGAATGAGGGAAGGATTTCACTTTATGGTCCTCTACATTGAACTACTAGAGAGGGCGTAGGGAATGAGGGAAGGATTTCACTATATCGTCCTCTACATGGAACTACTAGAGAGGGAGTAGGGAATGAGGGAAGGGATTTCAGCCACCATATCACAATATCAGCGTTGCAGAAGGACATAGCTGTGACCTTTGACCTCTCAGCAGACTATAGTGGGGTCGCCCCCCAGGCTGACTGCCCTGGGGGGCAAAAATACAGATTCCAAACCGATACATTATACCAATACAACACAGGGTACTTGATATGCAAGGCCATGTGTCCGTATAGTTCTGCAGTGAAGGCCGGTTTTAGATGGCCGATTGCCACTCTGGAGCCCGGGTACACGACACCCCGTAGGAAACACTTCAGTGATAATCATCATCCCCGCGTTGTATGACAAAACAAAGAGCAGTGTGATGGAGACTCTTGTCGGGTCAAGTACGGATGTGTAACGCAGTCGTTTATGACAATTACTGTGCATTACTGATGCACTGGTCCATGAAAAAAACTGCAGACACTAGTGTTTACACACACATGGGAAAGAACATCTCCGCACCTCTTTTGCGAGATATGGCTGGATGTGTTGAATGAAAGATCGATGACAAAGACCCAGCTCTTGTGACAAATAAGGCATGGAATATATATGGAATATATTCCATACCCCACACACACACACACACACACACACACACACACACACACACACACACACACACACACACACACACACACACACACACACACACACACACACACACACACACACACACACACACACACACACACACACACACACACACACACACACGTGTGAAAGGGAAAGATACACACACACCCCTATTTAATAATATAACGTCATTATGTTGGTCCCACTCACCTCCTCTGCCTCCTGCTTCGCTGTGGAGGTCTGAAGTTAGGATAATACCCATGAATTCAATGAGGACATACAATGATTAATGAAGAATAATTATTATCATCGTCATCATCATCATCGTTAAGTATAATTCATGATCACTAGACGGGCAGAGGACGGGGTTGGACCGGCCTCACCTCCTTGTCAGCCTCAGTAACTATGGTTACGAAGTTGTCCGGGAACACTCCCTCTTTCCCATTGATCTCCCCTCGCCACCAGCCTGGCTCACCGGTGTCCTGGGGGGGTGGGAGGAGATATGAGAGAGAGGAGAAGGATGAGAGAGGAAGGGAGAGAGAGATGAGAGGAGAGATGAGAGAGAAGAGAAGAGAGAGATGAGAGAGAGAGAGAGAGGTGAGATGAGAGGAGAGATGAAAGAGGTAAGATGAGAGAGAGGAGAGATGAGAGGAAAGAGGAGATGAGAGAGAAGAGATGAGAGAGGAGAGCGAGGAGGAGACAACAGATGGTGAGGAGAGAGCATAGTCATTTTCAACGAATTACTTCAAGACCTATAACTTGTTAGTTGTACGCTAACACTAACCTGTGTTAGCATTGCGTATTAAGATCAGCATACAGTTCAACCAAACTGGAGGCTGAACTGTGGTCTGTGTGCACTACACCAGGTCTCCACTAGGAGACCTAAAAGCCAGCATTATCACTAGGGGGCACCAGACTGCATGATGGAGTTACCGAGTAACTGAGTCAGTAACTCTTTGTCAGAGTAACAGAGCAGCAAAGCTTCTACCGTTTTTTGTTGGTTCTTAGACCATCTAATCAGTGTGACCTTTGACCTGCGGGGAGGGGGTACCTTGCTCAGGACGTGGATGACGTCACCCTCCTTCAGACTTAGCTCGTCCTCATTGGTAGAGTCGAAGGTATAGGTCACCGTGCAGTACTCTGGATGGAGAGAGAGAGAAAGAGAGGGAGGGAGAGACTTAAGCCCCTGTTGCTGTAAAGAAGATTCGTCATTATGCTGGCTTTTTTCGCTGTAGCCTTGCTACATTAAACCACTCTTCAAAACACACAGCAAAGCTGAGAGAGAGAGAGAGAGCGAGAGCGAGAGCGAGAGCGAGAGCGAGAGCGAGAGCGAGAGCGAGAGAGCGAGAGAGCGAGAGAGAGAGAGCGAGAGAGAGAGAATTAACTAACTATAGCATCTCTCCTCAGGTCGTCACGGTTACCTTGAGCTCTGCTGTCTGCGTGGTCACTGGGGGTGGCGTGGCTAGGCTTGGCAGCAGAGGGTAAGGATGGGATTGGCTGGAATGAAGCAAAACACACAGATGGAGATGATTTCCTCCGTTATGATTGGATGGTGGGACATGGAGATGCTGTGGACCTGAATCATAGGGGAGGGTTTTCACTGGCACTAGGACATGTTCCATACGGACCGGTTCTATGTGCGCATGTACTATACACATCCGGTCCATATAGACCAGTTCTATGTCAACATATTCTATATGCACAGGTTCTATGCGCACATTTTCTATACGGACCGGTTCTATGTGCGCATGGCCCGGGTTCATATGGACCGGTTCCATGTTAACAGATTCTATAACACCGGTTTTATGTGGACATGCTCTATATGGACCGGTTCTGTGTTAACAGATTGTACATGGACCAGTTGAATATGGACCGGTTCTATGTTAACCGATTCTATATGGACCGGTCCCATGTGGTTCCATATTCTATAAAGGACAGGTTCTATGTTGCCAGGCCGGCTTGGTTAAATTAGAAGAATACACAAACAGGGGAGTGGAGGTGATAAACGAGGAGGTGGAGGTGAGAGGGGAGGGGGGGGGTGCAGCAGGTGGGGGGGGGAGGTGATGGTGTCTGAGGTTGGAGGAGGTGATAGAGGAGGTGGGGGGGGGGGGGTGCTGTGTGGGAGGAGAGAGGAGGACACATTTAGAACAATGTTGTCGTGCTGCGGTTAGCCTCTATCATCTTGCGCTGTTGAAGCAGCTGGTCTACACAAAACAACGCTAATTATGAAGTAATCACGTGAATACATGAATAAAGTAGCTAGCCTGTAGCACAGTACGCTTGTGAATGAGCTAGCATATAGCCACACCACACATTGAACACAAAATAGCTAGCATATAGTATTAAACACTATAAACACTAATAAAGGGGAAGACAAACTATTAGCAAATAGCAACATTTAACCAGCTACTGAACTATGGCACAACATCTGCTACAAAAGCCTAGCAATATGCTTGCTAGTCAGCTAGCTGGTCCTCTTCGCTAGTCCGCTTGCTGGCGAACTCACCTGGCCTCAGCATTATAACAGACAACGTCTACGGTCATAACTTTCGCAGACATTTTCTGTGTTTACGGTCTTTCATCCCAGGTGCTTTCATCCCAGGAGAAAACACGGGAGTTATGACATTACATTAAGTTACACTACAGTCATTAAGCAGATGCTTTTGTCCAAAGCAACTCACAATAAGGTCATTCAACAGGTAGCCAAGATAACTACTAGTCACCAGAAGTCATAAGTGCATTTCCTTCCTCTCTCCGAGTGAGAAACTCGGGGACAGAACCGGTCAAAAGGCAGTGACCTCAGTTAGACCAATACAGACAACTTGACGTAAGGCCAACATTGGACAAAGTGTGATGATCTTTACATGTACAACACACTAGACATACAGCTATATCTTTACATACAAAACACTAGCCATATAGCTATATCTTGACATACAAAACACTAGACATACATCTATATCTTTACATACTAGACATACAGCTATATCTTTACATACACAAGATATACAGCTATATCTTTACATACAAAACAAACACATACAGCTATATCTTTACATATACAACACTAGACATACAGCTATATCTTTACATATACAACACTAGACATACAGCTATATCTATACATACACAACACTAGACATACAGCTATATCTTTACATATACAACACTAGACATACAGCTATATCTATACATACACAACACTAGACATACAGCTATGTCTTTACATATACAACACTAGACATACAGCTATATCTATACATACACAACACTAGACATACACAACACTAGACATACAGCTATGTCTTTACATACACAACACTAGACATACAGCTATATCTATACATACAAGACATACAGCTATATCTTTAAATACACAACACTAGACATACAGCTATATCTTAACATACAAAACAAACACATACAGCTATATCTTTAAATACACAACACTAGACATACAGCTATATCTTTAAATACACAACACGAGACATACAGCTATATCTTTACATACACAACACTAGACATACAGCTATACCTTTACATTCACAACACTAGACATACAGCTATATCCTTACATACACAACAGGAGACATACAGCTATATCTTTACATACACAACACTAGACATACAGCTATACCTTTACATACACAACACTACAAATACACCTATATCTTTACATACAGTATACAATACTACACACACAGCTATATCTTTACAGACAACTTAAGTAAGTAAAGCAAACATTGTAGAAAGTGTGACACGGTTCAAGTGCAGGCGTGCAGAGCGTGGGTCCACCTGGTTGGGGCCCAGAGCCTCGACAAGGACCTTCAAACACCTGGACACGGACACCCCTGACTCACCTTGTCCTTGCGCTCCTCCCTGTCGGGGCTGGGCGGCCGGGGGCGGAGCTTCACAGACCCCTCCCTGAAGATGTCGCCGAAGCCGAAACCCATGACCTTCTTGGGCTGGGCGACGCCCCCGTTACCAGGGGAGGTGGGAGTAGACACCTCCTTACCATCTGGAGGGGGAGAGGGAGAAGGTATTGAGGGAGGAGAGACAGGAGGTTGGGTAGTTGTGTCAATGGCTGGCTGGCGGGGACACACACACACACACACTCACTCACTCACTCTCTCTTGAGTCTCACACACACATTCCTATGTGCCTGTTGGGACACGTTCTAGCGCCCAACAGGCACACTTCCAGCACAGCACACTACAATTAATACATATTTAGAAATGTTAATAGATGTATGCATGCCTCTAGCAGCCAACACACACCGTTAACACAAACTACATGTAAATACTCTGATGCACGCACAGTGGCCTTAGTAAAGCTGTAGTAAAAAACTTAGTAAAAGGGGTGATGCTCGGTGTGTGTGTGTGTGTGTGTGTGTGTCTCTCACCCGTCTCTTCTGTTGCCGTAGCAACATCGCCGGCCTCCTCGTCCTCCAGCTCTTTCACAAAGTTGGAGGGAAACAGACCAGACCTGCCACTCACTGAGCCGTTCCACCAGCCCTCCTCCACCTGTGCACACACACACACACACACACACACACACACACACACACACACACACACACACACACACACACACACACACACACACACACACACACACACACACACACACACACACCACACACACACACACACACACACACACACACACACACACACACACACACACACACACACACACACACACACACTACTTAATTCCAAACAACCAAAAAGGATTTATTAATAGTTAGTAAAGTAGTTTGTTGTCTCATGTTATACCCACGGCCTACTACAACAGAGTTGTGTGTGTACAACAGAGTTGCACACACACACCCACCTAAGCTACAAGGCGTGGCTCCGTGACAGGAGCACGGAGCCAGCAGCCTCAGTCAGTGGAGGGCGGGAGGTCCCCATGTGACCACAAGCGTGGTCATTGATTAAAGACCACAGTTCCTGTTCCACAAGCGGCATTAAGGACATCTGCTGTGGACCCAACCACACATTATCAGATACAGACTGTTTACAGTGCTCTTAACACACACACACACACACACACACACACACACACACACACACACACACACACACACACACACACACACACACACACACACACACACACACACACACACACACACACACACACACACACACACACACACACACACACACACACACACACACACACACACTTTAGTGCATTGGTTAAGATATTAGTAGGTAAGTTAAGAGTTTAGCGAGTAGGTGTAGATATAAGCAAGGAAGAATTTGGTCTGTAGGTTAAGAGTCTAGCATGTAGTTTGGAGCCAGAAGAAGTGGATACATCTCCAGGCCTACGCCGCCAGAGATCCTGTATCTACAGTTGCTTGATATCCACTGGTAGTCTTTAAGGAAGGCAGGGTACGAGTGAGGTTCCTGGGGGAGTGAGTCCTACCTCCTCGGTGATATCCACCAGGTCCCCGGCCTTCAGCTCCAGCTCGTCTTGGTTCTGCGGAGCGTAGTCGTACACCACCTTGCACTGTCTCCTCCTGGGCTCTGCAACCACAACACACCTCAGACAACCGGCTCCACCGCTTGTTCGCCACACCCAGCGCCGTGTGTGCTCACGGAAGCCCAGTGCGCTGGGATGCAGAACACACACACACACACACACACACACACACACACACACACACACACACACACACACACACACACACACACACACCCCCCACACACACACACCCCCCCGCCTCCAGTCCATTGTGGGGCTTTGACAGGTTGAAGTAAACAGAGGACATACACTAACCCTGCTAAACAATGCGGTTATGATAGTACTGAATAATATGCTAAGACTCACTACAGACAAAGACACTCACTACAGACAGAGTCATTGAGGTTCAGTAAGCACTACTGGATGGGGTGGACAGCTAAGGATTGACCTGTCTCTGTACTGTCTAACCCCTACCTGCTCCTTAATGACCCGTCTCTGTACTGTCTAACCCCTACCTGCTCCTTAATGACCTGTCTCTGTACTGTCTAACCCCTACCTGCTCCTTAATGACCCGTCTCTGTACTGTCTAACCCCTACCTGCTCCTTAATGACCCGTCTCTGTACTGTCTAACCCCTACATGCACCTTAATGACCCGTCTCTGTACTGTCTAACCCTTACATGCACCTTAATGACCCGTCTCTGTACTGTCTAACCCCTACCTGCTCCTTAATGACCCGTCTCTGTACTGTCTAACCCCTACATGCACCTTAATGACCTAGGTCTTTATTCACTGGAAAATTCTATGGACAGACACTCATCTTCAGAAAGTGTGTTGTACAGTTGGCTCCACTAGGGGGCAGTGTGTCATACTGTTTAGTCAGAAGGTCAGAGAGATTCAGAAGTCAAATAACTCGGCCACAACAGAAGCTGTGTCTTCATTGAAATACTTTCACACTATTCACCGCTCTAAAACACTGGCAAAAATAACATCGCATGACCTGTCAAAACAATAGCGCAGTATCAGGTCATTGTCCTACCCGACATGGTTTGTCTATTACGGTGCTCTTATTTTCAAAACACGACAATGGTTTTCCCTCTCAAACCGGTCGCTCTGCAATGTCTATCCAGGTCTAGGCAGTGCACCTACTGAACTGCGAGTGCTGCCACTTTCACTTTCATAACATTATCATACTTTGCTGGTAGAGTACTTTGCTATTTAAATTTAAATATTGTTGCACATTCAACAGATGTTCATCTATAAGTCACTTTGCTGTCCTGTCCTTTTTTTTCTCCTATTTTTGTTCATTTTAATTGTTATTATTTATATGGTATTGTTTTTTTTTTATGTTTACTGCGGGAGGGAATGGGGAGCAAGCACTCCAATGTACAATGTACAATGTTACAAATGGCAAATAAATATCTTGTATGTCTACACCATCTATTGAGGAACATGTTATGGTTATGGTTATATAGTCTTAAAGTGTGTGCGTGTGCGTGTGTGTGTGTACACCCTGTGGGGTAGGAGGTGGAGCTGGTTATAGGTGTGGGGGGGTGGGGGGGGGGGAGGTAACCTACTCTTCCTCAAGGTGTGGCTGTGGGGTGGTAGGGTGGAGGGTAGGAGGTGGTAATGGGTGGAGGTAACCTACTCTTCCTCAAGGTGTGGCTGTGGGGTGGTAGGGTGGAGGGTAGGAGGTGGTAATGGGTGGAGGTAACCTACTCTTCCTCAAGGTGTGGCTGTGGGGTGGTAGGGTGGAGGGTAGGAGGTGGTAATGGGTGGAGGTAACCTACTCTTCCTCAAGGTGTGGCTGTGGGGTGGTAGGGTGGAGGGTAGGAGGTGGTAATGGGTGGAGGTAACCTACTCTTCTTGGAGGCGGAGGTCTGGCTGTAGGGCTGGAAGCCCCCGGTGGGGATGCCGATGGTGCTCATCCTCTGGACCAGGTTAGCCACCGTCCCGGGCGTCTTTTCCCGCCTCACTGCCTGGCACACCTCGGCCTTGGGCTCGGCCTTGGGCTCGGCCTTGGGCTCGGCCTTGGGCTCGGCCTTGGGCTCGGCCTTACCATCCTTCTTCAGCTCCTAGAAACACCACAACAGGTCAGTCAGATGAACCAGAGCTGCTGTGGCTAACAGACCGTTTCATAAGAAAGTCTCATTGACAGCTTGCCATTGTACTGACAAATGCCGTAACTAATTGCAGTTAATATTATTTTAGGTTGTTGTACATTACATTAGACATTTAGCAGACACTTTTGTCCAAAGCTATTTACAATAAGTACATTGATCATACAGGTAGACAAGAGAACTACTAGTCATACATAGACATATATAATTACAGAATATATAATACATTACAATATACAATAAGGTCATTCAACAGGTAGAGAAGAGAACTACTAGTCACCAGAAGTAATACGTGCATTTCCTACCTCACAAGCCATTATAATAGAATATATACTGTACTGACAATTGTACTGATCAGCTTGTGTGATTAGTTTATTCCCCATGCTGTCTGTAAACATATGGAAAAACTGCGGTTTTGCAAAATATCATAAAGCCATTAGAAAACGAAGCGGCCAATGCAGACGTATTACAATTATCTGCCGAAGACGTTGAAATGAGTCTTTGGGATGAATTTGTCAATTTGCAGGAAAGCGTTTAGCCTACAGGAAGGTGTTAAGCCCACACCTGGCGGGGCTAAGAGTACACCAGGCCAGGTGTGTTCCCCGTCAACTCCCCGGGCCACTTTCCCTCTGCCCTCTCGCGATGCAACACCTGAGGGGAAGTGGAACTGCTACTACTACCTCAGCCCAAGACTTTCTAGGGCGGCGGAGTGGAGTCATGGCCAACTACAACTTCCAAGCAACTTTATGTCGATTTTCAGTGACGATGCTCCACGTGGAAGTCTAATCCACACAGAGCACTTTCTCCGCGCTCCCGGAATTTGTCCACAACAGCTCAGTGGCGGCTGGTTTTTCTGCTTCCGGCTGTGTACAGAGAGATAGATTGTTCTGGAAATCACAACAGTAGAAAAGTTGTCCGATCCACTTCCTGCTCCAATCCCTCGTTTCCCACCCCACAAAGCAAACAGTAACCATGGGAACCTGCTACCCTACAAGGCTTGGTCCAGGTGACTCATCACAAGTCTCCACAACAAGCGCTCAAAGTCCAGACTCCACAGGTGAGGTACGGAGGGCGGGGACAGAGAAAACCATACTAACCTTAACACTTCTCAATCCCGATACAATACTTAACTAGCAATACCAAGGTAACAATATCGACTACTAAACTAACAATACTCGATACCAAAACATACTAAACTAGCCAATATTCAATACTAACCTAACTATATACAATACTTACCAATATCAATATAAATTACAAAACAATACTTATAGTGGCTTTTCTTTACTACCAAGCTGGAGCGGGGTTCCTGACGCCCTAATCCTCCACAATCCAGGTAATAACAAGCAGAGATCCAAGGGTACAATTCAAACAAGTCCCATTTATTCGCTGCAGTTTCAACATGAATCCAACGCGATGAATCCAATAACTTTTGTTTGCGTAGCCGAGTGTGGTCAAAAACTGTTCTGCTCCCCCCGGTCTCACTAGGACTCTCGCCAGGTCAGACGCATTGCATCGATTATAGATTTCTTTATCAACAGAATTACCAGTAGAGAGAGCCATCGCGAGGTTAGCATAAGATAACTAAGGTAAGGAATGTACACAAAATTCCATATCCTATAGATACACATTAACATTCATATTTTGATGTTCTTTGTCCACAGGATTCCCTTTTAGTAGGTCAAATTAACTGTGGCTCCAACAATACTACAGTAGTAAATACAAAAACAAAACTCAATACTACCGATACTAACCTAACCATACTCAATCCCAAACAAACAATATTCAATACAAATACCGTACAAAACAATACTCAACTAACAATACTCAATGCCAACACAACATTAGACTAACAATACTGAAACAATACTAAACTAACAATACTCAATACCAAACTAACAATATTCAATACTAAATGAACAATATTCAATACAATACTAAACCAACAGTACTAAATGATCTAGCAATGTGCACTACCAAAACAATACTAAACTAACTATACGCAATGCTAACACAATGCTAAAAACAATATTGAAGCAATATTCCTATCTCATCCTGTGGTCATGTGACATGAATAGCCAGGTGCAGTTCCGCGCTGAGAAGAAAACTATACCACACACACACACCTGTACATCTCTTGAAGCTGGGCTGAGCTCTCTAAGGTCTAAAAACAAGAATGCCTCTCCAGACATTATCCAATGATACCAGACACCAACAGACAGATAGAGAGAGAGAGAGAGTTAGAGAGACAGGGAGAGAGAAAGAGAAAGACGGGAATAGTTTCCGGGGAGCAAAGGGCAGCCATGACATCATAGCCCACAGGCTGCTCAAAAGATAACCTATGATCACCCAGATCAGGGTGGATAGTGGAGCACCTATCTCACTCGAGGATAGACAGCAAGAAAGACATTGGTCAAGTTCTCTCTCTCTCTCTCTCTCTCTCTCTCTCTCTCTCTCTCTCTCTCTCTCTCTCTCTCTCTCTCTCTCTCTCTCTCTCTCTCTCTCTCTCTCTCTCTCTCTCTCTCTCTCTCTCTCTCTCTCTCTCTCTCTCTCTCTCTCTCTCTCTCTCTCTCTCTCTCTCTCTCTCTCTCTCTCTCTCTCTCTCTCTCTCTCTCTCTCTCTCTCTCTCTCTCTCTCTCTCTCACCTTGACAAAGTTGTCGGGGAAAAGTCCCTTCTTGCCGTGCAGCTCTCCCTCCAGCCATCCCTCCTCCTCCACGCGCCGCACGCCACTGATGACATCGCCGGGTTGAAGGGTCAGCTCGTCCTCATGGAGGGCCTGGTACTCGTACTCCACCAGCACCTCTGGAACCCGGGCACACAGGAAGTGACACGGACAGGAAGAGGACACAGAGAGAGCGGGAGAAACACAGACAGACAGACAGGTTAGGATCATCATCACCACCACAAGGTCCTCCTGCAGTGCTGAAACTCTTGAACAACAACAACAACAAACACAAATGATATTTGAACCTACAAAACCCCCTATGTAATTAACCTAGAGAACATACAGCAGCTAGAGGACCCTCGGTTAGAGAGCATTCCTCCACCACACCAAAAAGTCCCCTGGATCCGGATATGGACCTGCGTCTAAATTGAACCAACTGTTCCTTGGCCCATAAGTAATCTAACCCACCACAGTTTGTCAAATTCTGTACATACATTTTTGAGTTTGTCTGTCTGTCTGTCTGTCTCCAACAGACAGACAGACAGACAGACAGGGTCGAAAAATGTCTAAATAACCGCATATGAGTGCGGCCCGGCGGTGGTCCCGAGCCCCAACCCGTGGTTTCAGACCCCTGCATTAGAGGATGATGATGATGATGAGGATGGCCACCAAGAATCTGTTGGGAGATCCCTAGTCATGGTAACGCTGTGAAATTGATGAACACCATTCATGTTTAGTCTGGCTTCATTCACAAACCTACAAACAAAAAGGCTCACAAGCCACCAGGCCAACAGGCTCACAAGCCACCAGGCTCACAAGCCAACAGGCTCACAAGCCACCAGGCTCACAAGCCACCAGGCCAACAGGCTCACAAGCCAACAGGCTCACAAGCCAACAGGCTCACAAGCCAACAGGCCAACAGGCTCACAAGCCAACAGGCCAACAGGCTCACAAGCCAACAGGCTCACAAGCCACCAGGCCAACAGGCTCACAAGCCACCAGGCTCACAAGCCACAAGGCCAACAGGCTCACAAGCCACCAGGCTCACAAGCCACCAGGCTCACAAGCCACCAGGCTCACAAGCCACCAGGCTCACAAGCCACCAGGCTCACAGGGCCAACAGGCCAACAGGCTCACAAGCCACCAGGCCCACAAGCCACCAGGCTCACAAGCCACCAGGCTAACAGGCTCATAAACCACCAGGCTCACAAGCCACCAGGCTCACAAGCCAACAAGCCACCAGGCTCACAGGCCAACAAGCCACCAGGCCAACAGGCTCACAAGCCAACAGGCTCACAAGCCACAAGGCCAACAGGCTCACAAGCCACCAGGCTCACAAGCCACAAGGCCAACAGGCTCACAAGCCAACAGGCTCACAAGCCACAAGGCCAACAGGCTCACAAGCCACAAGGCCAACAGGCTCACCAGGCTCACCAGGCTCACCAAGCCACCAGGCTCACAAGCCACCAGGCTCACAATCCACCAGGCCACCAGGCTCACAAGCCACCAGGCTCACAGGCCAACAAGCCACCAGGCTCACAAGCCACCAGGCCAACAGGCTCACAAGCCACCAGGCCAACAGGCTCACAAGCCACCAGGCCACCAGGCTCACAAGCCACCAGGCTCACAGGCCAACAAGCCACCAGGCTCACAAGCCACCAGGCTAACAGGCTCACAAGCCAACAGGCTCACAAGCCACAAGGCCAACAGGCTCACAAGCCAACAGGCTCACAAGCCACAAGGCCAACAGGCTCACAAGCCAACAGGCTCACAAGCCACAAGGCCAACAGGCTCACAAGCCAACAGGCTCACCAGGCTCACCAAGCCACCAGGCTCACAGGCCACCAGGCTCACAGGCCACCAGGCTCACAAGCCACCAGGCTCACAGGCCAACAAGCCACCAGGCTCACAAGCCACCAGGCCAACAGGCTCACAAGCCACCAGGCCACCAGGCTCACAAGCCACCAGGCTCACAGGCCAACAAGCCACCAGGCCACCAGGCTCACAAGCCACCAGGCTCACAGGCCAACAAGCCACCAGGCTCACAGGCTAACAGGCCCACAGGCCCACAAGCCCACAGGCTCACAAGCCACCAGGCTCACAAGCCACCAGGCTCACAGGCCCACAGGCCCACAGGCTCACAGGCCCACAGGCTCACAGGCCAACAAGCCAACAGGCCAACAGGCTCACAAGCCAACAGGCTCACAAGCCAACAGGCTCACAGGCCTACAAGCCAACAGGCTCACAGGCCCACAAGCCAACAGGCTCACAGGCCCACAAGCCAACAGGCTCACAAGTCACCAGGCTCACAAGTCACCAGGCTCACAAGTCACCAGGCTCACAAGTCACCAGGCCCACAAGTCACCAGGCCAACAGGCTCATAAGCCACCAGGCTCACAAGCCACCAGGCTCACAGGCCACCAGGCTCACAGGCCAACAAGCCACCAGGCCAACAAGCCACCAGGCCAACAGGCTCACAGGCCAACAAGCCAACAGGCCAACAGGCTCACAAGCCACCAGGCTCACAGGCCAACAAGCCACCAGGCCACCAGGCTCACAAGTCACCAGGCCACCAGGCTCACAAGCCACCAGGCTCACAGGCCAACAGGCTCACAGGCCAACAAGCCACCAGGCCAACAAGCCACCAGGCCAACAGGCTCACAGGCCAACAAGCCAACAGGCCAACAGGCTCACAAGCCACCAGGCTCACAGGCCAACAAGCCACCAGGCCAACAGGCTCACAAACCACCAGGCCAACAGGCTCACAAGCCACCAGGCTCACAAGCCAACAGGCCAACAGGCTCACAAGCTCACAAGCCAACAAGCCACCAGGCCAACAGGCTCACAAGCCACCAGCCTAACAGGCTCACAAGCCACCAGGCCAACAGGCTCACAAGCCACCAGCCTAACAGGCTCACAAGCCACCAGCCTAACAGGCTCACAAGCCACCAGCCTAACAGGCTCACAAGCCACCAGGCCAACAGGCTCACAACCTACCAGGCTAACAAGCCACCAGGCCAACAGACTCACAATCTACCAGGCTAATGGGCTAACAAGACAACAGGTTAACAGGCTAACAAGACAACAAGCCAACAGGCTAACCAACCAAATAGCCAACATGCTTACAAGCCAACAAACTCAGGCGTTATACACCTGAGCCCGGCAGGTGACCTCTGACCTACAGCACGGCTCTACATGAATCCTAACAAAACGATTATATGAATGAATTAACTAAAGTGAGTTATGGGCAGTGATACAGCTGAGGCACACAGGGGCTGTTTACCACCTAGTCTTTTTACTACAGATTATACCAGTTGCCACCTAGTCTCTTTACTACAGATTATACCAGTTACCACCTAGTCTCTTTACTACAGATTATACCAGTTACCACCTAGTCTCTTTACTACAGATTATACCAGTTACCACCTAGTCTCTTTACTACAGAGTACTACTGCTCTGTCCACTAGAGCAGTTCAGACTAGGGCTGAACAATTCATCAAAATTAACAGAATCATACTACGGCAATAAGTGCAATATCCAAATCCCAGAAGCCGCAATATTTTCTTATGGCTGAAATGTGTAAATGTAAAATTAATTAAACCATAATATAATCATAAAGTACTGTAGTGCTGCAGAGATGCCCTGGCCAAAACATGTTTTTTGTGGTACAGATCCCAACATGATTTTAATAGTTTTTTTTTGTGGAAAATTGTGGTGCAAAAATGATCATTCCCATATCGCAATTGCAATATCTGTCAAAATAATCACAATATGATTGTGTTAGCATATGGTTCGGCCCAACAGATCAAACAGAGAGGATTCATGACCAGGATGTTAACTTAACGCACACCTGGTCAAGGTCTACGCTAAACCTGGTGGTTAATGAAGAACCAAAGACATGAGGTACAAGCACATGATCTCTCTCTCTCACACACACACACACACACACACACACACACCCACACCCACACCCACACACCCCTTAAACTACGTGGCGGCGAGGGAGAACTGAGAACAAAAACCCGAAAAAAATGTACATAAATAAGTGTTACGACAGACGAGCTCACTTCTGGGTCAACGGGGCCTTTCACTTTCTTTCACTTCATATTTGTTTGCTCCAAAGTGTGAACTTGAAACACAAACTTGGCCAGAAGTAGTAAACCTTCTGTAGTTTTGCAAATCAACACTGTATTGACCACCGTTTTCTATGTACTGTACACTTATTAAAATCCCCCTCTGATTGCTTCATCCACTTAAGTTTCTGTTTGGGAAATATCTCCGTAACCAGAGAGGAAGTTGGCTCCTTTCGGTTTGTGGTTTCCGGCCAGGCTCTGTCCAGCCTCCACCCAGAAGTTCTACTATGACACAGTAGGACTGATCAGAAGTTCTACTATAACACAGTAGGACTGATCAGAAGTTCTACTATAACACATTAGGACTGATCAGAAGTTCTACTATGACACATTAGGACTGATCAGAAGTTCTACTATGACACAGTAGAACTGATCAGAAGTTCTACTATAACACAGTAGGACTGATCAGAAGTTCTACTATGACACAGTAGGACTGATCAGAAGTTCTACTATAACACAGTAGGACTGATCAGAAGTTCTACTATAACACAGTAGGACTGATCAGAAGTTCTACTACAACACAGTAGGACTGATCAGAAGTTCTACTACGACACAGTAGGACTGATCAGAAGTTCTACTATGACACAGTAGGACTGATCAGAAGTTCTACTATAACACAGTAGAACTGATCAGAAGTTCTACTATAACACAGTAGGACTGATCAGAAGTTCTACTACAACACAGTAGGACTGATCAGAAGTTCTACTACGACACAGTAGGACTGATCAGAAGTTCTACTATGACACAGTAGGACTGATCAGAAGTTCTACTATAACACAGTAGGACTGATCAGAAGTTCTACTATGACACAGTAGGACTGATCAGAAGTTCTACTATGACACAGTAGGACTGATCAGAAGTTCTACTATGACACAGTAGGACTGATCAGAAGTTATACTATGACACAGTAGGACTGATCAGAGGTTCTACTATAACACAGTAGGACTGATCAGAAGTTCTACTATAACACAGTAGGACTGATCAGAAGTTCTACTATGACACAGTAGGACTGATCAGAAGTTCTACTACAACACAGAAGGACTGATCAGAAGTTCTACTACGACACAGTAGGACTGATCAGAAGTTCTACTACGACACAGTAGGACTGATCAGATGTTCTACTGTGACACAGTAGGACTGATCAGAAGTTCTACTGTGACACAGTAGGACTGATCAGAAGTTCTACTGTGACACAGTAGGACTGATCAGAAGTTATACTACGACACAGTAGGACTGATCAGAAGTTCTACTATGACACAGTAGGACTGATCAGAAGTTCTACTGTGACACAGTAGGACTGATCAGAAGTTCTACTATGACACAGTAGGACTGATCAGAAGTTATACTACGACACAGTAGGACTGATCAGAAGTTCTACTATGACACAGTAGGACTGATCAGAAGTTCTACTATGACACAGTAGGACTGATCAGAAGTTCTACTATGACACAGTAGGACTGATCAGAAGTTCTACTATGACACAGTAGGACTGATCAGAAGTTATACTACGACACAGTAGGACTGATCAGAAGTTCTACTATAACACAGTAGGACTGATCAGAAGTTCTACTATAACACAGTAGGACTGATCAGAAGTTATACTACGACACAGTAGGACTGATCAGAAGTTCTACTGTGACACAGTAGGACTGATCAGAAGTTATACTACGACACAGTAGGACTGATCAGAAGTTCTACTATGACACAGTAGGACTGATCAGAAGTTCTACTGTGACACAGTAGGACTGATCAGAAGTTCTACTATGACACAGTAGGACTGATCAGAAGTTCTACTATAACACAGTAGGACTGATCAGAAGTTCTACTACGACACAGTAGGACTGATCAGAAGTTATACTACGACACAGTAGGACTGATCAGAAGTTCTACTATGACACAGTAGGACTGATCAGAGGTTCTACTATAACACAGTGGGACTGATCAGAAGTTCTACTATAACACAGTAGGACTGATCAGAAGTTCTACTATAACACAGTAGGACTGATCAGAAGTTCTACTATAACACAGTAGGACTGATCAGAAGTTCTACTATAACACAGTAGGACTGATCAGAAGTTCTACTATAACACAGTAGGACTGATCAGAAGTTCTACTATAACACAGTAGGACTGATCAGAAGTTCTACTATAACACAATAGGACTGATCAGAAGTTCTACTATAACACAGTAGGACTGATCAGAAGTTCTACTATAACACAGTAGGACTGATCAGAAGTTCTACTATAACACAGTAGGACTGATCAGAAGTTATACTATAACCCAGTAGGACAGTAGGACTGATCAGAGGTTCTACTATGACCCAGTAGGACAGTAGGACTAGCTGCATGAAGCCCAACAACCGCCCTCACGCTCAGCGTCATGGTGGTGGTAATCAAGTCATTAAGACAACCCAGTTAACCCAATCTAAAAAGGAGTGTGTTCACAGGGTGTGTGCCACGTGCCTGACCGCACACATGGACTGTCTGCAGATTTTACTCAGGATAGACAAACTATAAGAATTTCTAAATATAATCCAGGCTAAAAGCAAGACAGTCGCTGCGGCCAAGCTTGCATATTTAAATAATAGCTGCTTCACCGCCCCATCATTGGGGCACGAGTTGATCGGACTTTAATCACAATTGTGAATTCCATTACATTAACGTGTTGCTAAGATATAGCTATTGTTATGGTGTGTAAGACAATGTGTGTCTTATTCCTTCTTGGGAACTTGGGAGGGTCTCAAATTAAGAACAGAGAAAAAACCCCATATATTTCAACCTTTCACGTGTTGCGCTGGCAACACGCAGTTCAAAACGCTTCCCTCTGCTGATAATCTTTGTATTGCATGCAGATTCTTGTCTGGGTTTTGTCGTCCTCTAAGAACTCTAACACGCATCGAGACCTAGTCACACACCCGAGATCCACGTGACCTTCCATGTCAAGGCCATGTCCATCAAAATCTCCCCCCTACCGTCTGGTCGCTGGTTGCGCAGCATCAGTACAAGGACTACTAGGTTTAAAGATAGTTTTTATCCACAGGCCGTGACCTACTGAACTGCTAGGAGTGCTGCCACTTTCACTTGCATAACATTGTCATTAACATTACACTGTCATACTTTGCTGGACTTTCTGGCCTCAATAAAGCTACTGCACTGTACTGCACTGTAGTCATGATGCTGCTGCAATACTGCACTGTAAATGCTTTAAAATCTTTTTGCACATTCAACAGATGTTCTAAACATCTGTCAGTCACTTTGCTGTCCTTTTTTTGTTCATTTTTATTGTATACATTATTTTTATGGTATTGTTTTTTAAGATGTTTACTGCGGGAGGGAATGGGGAGCAAGCATTCCAATGTACTTGTTACAAATGGAGAATAAATATCTTGTATCTTGTGGGAACGGTGACGCCGTTTTCCAGAGAAGTGGCCGTGCATTCATACGTGTTGATCTGTTATCTGCAACATAACAGCTGCGGAGCAGGTTAGGTGTGCAGCTTGAGTTACCACGGCCATGATAGGCCCCGGTAAGAAGTGAACTGCCGTGGTGACACTGAAAACCCAAAGTTAACTCTCCAAGCCCACATCCTGCTTCGTAGCCTAGGCTGGGGAGGGGGAGGTCAGCTAGGACTCCCTAAACAGACAGTCTGTCCTATTTACTATTATAATACCTAGATGTATATTTACATCTGCCTACAGGAGAACTGAGGACACAAATAGGACATTGGAGTTCAAACCCACAACCTCAAACTGACCCTGACAACTAACTGTTCCTCAAACACCCCCCTCCTTCTGTATCCCTCTCTCTTTCTCCACCTCAGCCACCTCTCTCTTCCTGTCAGATTATACTAAACAGGAAGCAGTAGGAGCAGAACTTCCAGGTCAGTACATCCTGTCTACTGACACAGCACTTCCTGTTGAGGGGCGGGGTCAAAGCCAGCCTTACGTAACCTTCCAGATACTCAGGGTGGTGTTGGTAGGTTACAACGGAGACGGGGGGAAAAAACTCTGACACACGCCACACCACACCCACCTCCCTGCTGTCTAATTAGAACCGACCACAGGCTAATCAACCATTTCTGATGCATCATGGGAACAAGCATCACCAGCAAAAAATCTTGCCTAGCATACAACTTTAGCATGACGTCTGAGCGCAGATACAGAATACAGCCTTAGCACATAGCTCTAGCGCGGACCTCTGGCATACAACCTTAGAACATGGCCCGAGAACATAGCCCTACAACCTCAGGATGTAGTCCTAGAACATAGCCCTACAACCTCAGCATGTAGTCCTAGAACATGGCCCTACAACCTCAGCATGTAGCCCTAGAACATAGCCCTACAACCTTAGCATGTAGCCCTGAAACACAGCCCTACAACGTTATCACGTATCTCTAGCGTGGACCCCTAGCATACAGCCGCAGCATGTAGCCCTACAACCTTAGCATGTAGCCCCAACATACAGCCTTTGCACGTAGCCCCAGCATACAACCAGAGCACATTGCCCCACCAAACAAACTTGGCGTGAAGCACCAGCATCAAGCAGGAGTATTATGGGCTGAGGCTAGCATGGCAGGCGTGTTGAGACACAGCGCTACGTTCCACCATAGCCCAGCTCTGAAAATTCCTCAGTGGAGGTTTTGGCCCACCTTCCACCATCCTAAGATAAGATAAGTGTAGGCACATAGACGTTCATCCAAATTGCCCTACAGTAGTCATGCTGTTAAGACACATGTGCTGAAGGTGCAGGTTTCCGGTCTTGGAGCCGCAAGCCCGGAGGACAGAACCCACACAAAACCCTACACCACCCGAACCAACTATGCCAACCTGCCCCCACCTTACCTGCCACAGAGAAGGGCAGAGGAGGTGAAAACTAACAGCATTCTGGCTGCAGGTTTTACAGGAGGAAATAGAGGTACTGAACCAGGATAAGGTTTCGGCTGGTTTTGCTTCATGACGTTTGGAAGTGTACTTCCTACTCGGCTTCCCTCTTGTGGTCAGAGACCAAATAATGCCACTTTACTCCATTACACCTCATCATAATCATCATCATTACAAGCCATCTCCACTGAAGCTCCATTGAACACGTTGAGAAGAACCCTGCATGCCAAGGTGTGCAAAAGAGGTGGGAAACTTCGGATGCGACGTAGGTTAAATTTAAAACCAGTTTTGCAGCATAGCAAGGAGCTGAAGAACAGGCTATTCGCTCCAAACTAAAAACACTGTGACGCTAGCCGGCTAGGATACACTCACACACACAGACCGGCGGAGATGAAACCACATTAAGCCTCAATCCATTATGCCATCACTCATCACAAGCAAACAATCCCTGGAATACACACAGACACAGACACAGACACACACACACACACACACACACACACACACACACAGGTCAAGACTGTAGTGTGAGCTGTGTGTCTTGGCGTCTTGAGTGGCGTGAGGCTGCAGTGTGGTTCCTGGAGGCAGGAAGGCAGTCTGTGGTCTGCACAGCAGCAGCAGCGCAGGGTGTGGGGACCTCAGCTGTCATGTGGAAGGAATGTCCTGTAGTCTACTAGGTCCCACAACATCGTGCAGCGGTTATAGTTCTCTCACAAGCACATTCAGCCATTCACCTACCCTGGCCGGCTGGACCAACTTAACTCTTTGCAAAGAGCACACAGTGAACAATCAAGACTTCACTTCACACACCAACTTAATCACTGATCAATCGATCTGCAATCAGCATATCAATCTGTTGAAGTCAACCTGCTGATCACTTCACCATAATCAATAATAACAACAACCATGTAACTTATGTATGGGTTGTAGATTTAGAGTACATGGAATTAAAATAGGAATGCAGGAAAGCAACACCTCCAGCTAACTGGCTAACTAGTTAACCAACTGATGAACTAACTGGCTGTCAGGGCTGAGTGGCTGTCTGAGCTTACCAGCAAGCTATGCTAACGAGCGAGCTAACCAGCTAACTGGCTGTCAGGCTGGGAGGCTAAGCTAAACAGCTCATTGTTGTGCTAACTTCTATCCCTTTGCTCCCAGAGCGTAAGGAGTGTGACTCCCACTGGTAGTGTTCATCACAAAGAGTGTAATTATATATGATTATATGATATGATGTGATATATTATAGTGTATGATAAAGACATGGCAGAGGAGCCACATCACGACTCACCCATCAGAGGAATCCGCTCCTCTTTTCCTCTTCTTTTTCCTTCTTCGTCTTTCGTCGTTACCGTTCTTCACCGAGAGTGTGTGTTTCCGCACGCCGTCCTGTGTCCATCCGTCCCCGGGGCCGAGAGCGACGTCTCTCCTCCCGCTGGAGGAAGTTCAGAAGTCTCCACCTTCTGCTGCCACCAAAACACCACCTAACAGCAAAGGGGTGGTGGTGGTGGTGGGGGCGGTGGCGGTGGCGGGGGAAAACCTCGCGATGCTCTTCTCGCGCGCTCTCGCGAGAGGAATGTCTCCTGGAATGTGGAAGTGGTCCATCCCTGAGATCCACTTCTCTTAATCACCCGGTCGAGAGATGTGAGAATGTCAAACATGTGCGTTTCCCCTGCCAATAAAACATTGCTTTGTCTCTCACATTGTGTGTAATGTAAATCAGATTGTGCGCTTTATCTGTGCACGTGTGTGCGTGTGTCGGCACACACACTGTGTTGGGTGTGTAGGCCTACACCACCTGTGTGTGTGTGTGTGTGTGTGTGTGTGTGTGTGTGTGTGTGTGTGTGTGTGTGTGTGTCTCTAGGTTGTAGGCCTACACCACCAGTACGCATGTTGTATTACCTTAAAAGTAACACAACAGCTGCACAACTCCATCTGTATACATTCAGGCTGCAGTACAGTACTAGTAGTAGGCCGGCGGTGTCCGTGGGGTATTGTGTAGTGTTTGTATTGTGTACCATGCGCCCTGGACGGAGGCCAGGGGCGGACGCTTTGACTGCGGAGCGACACTAAGCGGACCGTATGCAAATGAAACCACAGACACACCGCAACCTGCCTGTATTGCCTGTAGCCAGCACAGCTTGTGGTGTGTAGGGCTACACACACACACACACACACACACACACACACACACACACACACACACACACACACACACATGCTGGTGGTGTCGTCCTGCACATACACACACACACACGCTGGTGGTGTCGTCCTGCACACACACACACACACACACACACACACACACACGCTGGTGGTGTCGTCCTGCACACACCACACACACACACACACACACACACACACACACACACACACACACACACACACATGCTGGTGGTGTCGTCCTGCACACACACACACATACACACACACACGCTGGCGGTGTCGTCCTGCACACACACACACACACACACACACACACACACACACACACACACACACACACACACACACACACACACACACACACACATGCTGGTGGTGTCGTCCTGCACACACACACACACACACACACACACATACACACACACATACACACACACACACACACACATGCTGGTGGTGTCGTCCTGCACGCACACACACACACACACGTACACACACACACACACACACACACACACACACACACACACACTGTAGGTCTACACAAACAAATACACACGCCTGTGGAAGTGGTCAGCCGCTTCCGTTTCCTCCGGCCACTGATTTCCGACGACCCGCCGTGGACCCACAGCACGGAGGCCCTGCGTGCCTCAGGAGAAGCTGCGTAGGCAAACGGTGGCTGGTGAACTTCTACCGTTGCACCGTAGAGAGCGTCCTGAGGAGTGGTGTCACTGTGTGGTACGGCAACACCACTGCACGGGCCATCCAGAGGGTCGTGAGGACGGCAGAGAAGATCATCGGGTGTGCACTTCCATGCATTGAGGAGATCTTTAGGACAACATGTCGGAAGAAGG
>CM051019.1:19376874-19404266 GCA_027704905.1 Muraenolepis orangiensis
ACAGAACATTGCGTGCTACACGTGTTGATACCTCATCAACATGTCTACCGGTTGAGACACAGGCAGACAGGAGAGCAGGTTTAGTGCAGACACACGTGGATGTGTTGGTGTGAGTCATGCGTGTGTGTGTGTGTGTGTGTGTGTGTGTGTGTCAGTGAGTATGTGTGTGTGGGTTCTTTGATTGTGCTGTCAGATCTCACGGTATTAAATATCACATTGTTCAGAGGTGAAATGCGACCAGGAAGCTACAGTACAGGGAACTATGGGGAGATACACACGGAAACAAACACACACACACACACACACACACACACACACACATAAACACCCACCCACACACACACACACGGAAACAAACACACACACACACACACACATACACACATAAACACCCACCCACACACACACACGCACACATACACACACATGGAAACATACACACACACACACATACACAGGAACACACACACTCACACACACACGCACACACACACACACACACGCACGCACGCACACACACACACACGTAAACACACACACGCACACACACACATTGAAACATACACACACACACACACGCGCACACACACACACATGTAAACACACACGCGCACACACACATTGAAACATACACACACCCACACAGTGTTTATCTCTCCCGGGGGTTCCTTGGACAGTAGCTTCCTGGCCGCAACTTCCTGGACCCTCTGAAGAATGCAATATTTAATGCCAATAGATGAAGAACACACACACCCATGACTCACACACACACACACACATACACACACACATACACACACATAAACAATGTGTTCAACACCTCCAAGAGGCTTCGACTGGCCTTTTGGGGTGAGTGTCCTGTAGGTGGGGGTGAGTGTTGTGTAGGTGGGGGTGAGTGTTGTGTAGGTGGGGGTGAGTGTCCTGTAGGTGGGGGTGAGTGTTGTGTAGGTGGGGGTGAGTGTCCTGTAGGGGGAGGGGGAGTGTTGTGTAGGTGAGGGTGAGTGTCCTGTAGGTGGGGGTGAGTGTTGTGTAGGTGGGGGTGAGTGTTGTGTAGGTGAGGGTGAGTGTCCTGTAGGTGGGGGTGAGTGTTGTGTAGGTGGGGGTGAGTGTTGTGTAGGTGGGGGAGAGTGTCCTGTAGGTGGGGGTGAGTGTCCTGTAGGTGGGGGTGAGTGTTGTGTAGGTGGGGGTGAGTGTTGTGTAGGTGGGGGAGAGTGTTGTGTAGCTGAGGGTGAGTGTTGTGTAGGTGGGGGTGAGTGTTGTGTTGGTGGGGGTGAGTGTCCTGTAGGGGGGGGGGAGGTGAGTGTTGTTGTCTAGGTGGGGGTGAGTGTTGTGTAGGTGGGGGTGAGTGTCCTGTAGCTGGGGGTGAGTGTCCCGTAGGTGGGGGTGAGTCACAGTTCCCAGCAGAGGTGACATCGGAGGATGACATCATACTGTTGCCTGGGTCATCGATATTCTCCTCCTCTCCTCCTCAGCTCTCCTGCACCTCCCTGGTGGCCGACTCCTCCTCCAGACCTCCAGACCTGCTCCTCCTCTCCTCCTCCTCCCCAGTCCTCCTCCCCCACCTCTCCTCTCGCCACTACCAGCACACGGATGCGGCGTCGGGCCAGCTCCTGGTGTGCCACAAGTGTCCAGCGGGGACCCACGTGTCGCTGCACTGCTCCCCGGCCGGCCGGGTGAGGGAGTGCAGCCCCTGCCCCCCGGGCAGCTTCACCCGCGGGGAGACGGGGGTGGAGCGCTGCCACGGCTGCCAGCCCCCCTGCGGCGCCGGGGAGGAGGAGAGGGAGGTGTGCGGGCCCACGGGGGACCGGCTCTGCGGCTGCCCCGCCGGCAGTTTCGGGCGGCCGTGCCGGCCGTACGCGGCGTGCCCAGCGGGGAGCGGCGTGCGCCGCCCGGGGGGGAGGGAGGAGGACGTGCGCTGCAGGCTCTGCGGCCGCGGGACCTTCTCCCCCGCCGCCTCCCCCGTGCTGCGCTGCCGGCCGCATGCGCCCTGCCGCGGCCTGGCCCTGGTCGCCGCCGGCAACAGGACCGCCGACAACGTCTGCGGGCCGACCCCCTCGCCGCCGTCGTCCACGACACCCGCCTCCCTCCCGGGAACGCTGTCCTCCTCCTCCTCCTCCTCCTCGTCATCGTCATCATCAACACCTGATGGATCAGAAGAAGGTCATAGAGGTGAGCTGGTGACCCTTGACCCGATGACCTCAGGGAGACACAGAGACACAGAGAGAGAGAGAGAGAGAGAGAGAGAGAGAGAGAGAGAGAGAGAGAGAGAGAGAGAGAGAGCGGGAGGGAGGGAGGGAGAGAAGGAGAGAGGGAGGGATAGAGGATAACAGGAAGTGATAACTGGTCAGCAGAGGATGCCTGCACTTCGTTTCCATAGCAGCCAATGCCCTGGAAACGTCGTCCCACCACTGCTCACACACACACACACACACACACTGATACTGTTACTATTCCATAACTCCCACTGAACTATGATCAATAGACTCAAATATGATCAATAGATGATCAATAGACTGACCTGTGGGGCGGTGTTTAGTTCAAGGTCAAGGAGCCTAACTCCCTCCCTCTTCCCTCCCTCTCCCTCTCTCTCTCTCTCTCTCTCTCTCTCTCTCTCTCTCTCTCTCTCTCTCTCTCTCTCTCTCTCTCTCTCTCTCTCTCTCTCTCTCTCTCTCTCTCCCAGATCCCAACGCCCAATCCGCAGCAGCCAGACTGTCCCACCTGCACCAGCTGCACACCACCTCCCCTCCCCCCTCCACCACCCCCCGGCCCCCGGGACCCGGCCCGGGCGCCCTCCCGGGACGGAGGCGGCGGGTGGAGCCGGCGGTGCCGGAGGTGGAGGTGGTGTCGGAGGGGGCGGAGGGCGGTGGGTGGTACCGCTGGACCCCGCGGCGGCGGGGCGGCTCCCCCAGGCCCAGCGCGGGCGCCGGGGGCTTCGACATCAACGAGCACCTGGCCTGGATGGTGGTGCTGCTGCTGCTGGCGGGCCTGGGGGCGGTGGTGGGCTGCAGCGTGCGGCGCAGCGCCTCCGCCCTGAAGAAGGGACCCCCGCCCGACCCTGGGAGCATCCTGGAGCGCTCCCACGTCCGTAGAACCTCCGGTGGCGGCGGCGGCGGCGGCGGCGGCGGCGGTGGAGGAGGAGGAGGAGGAGGAGGAGGAGTGGGAGGGAAAAGTGGGGAGAAGTGGGTCTACCCCGTCAACGGGCACGGTGAGGAGAACCTCCCTCTCTCTCTCTCTCTCTCTCTCTCTCTCTCTCTGTCTCTCTCTCTCTCTGGGTCTCTGTCTGTCTGTCTATCTCTCTCTCTGGGTCTCTGTATATCTGTCCATCTCTCTCTCTGGGTCTATGTCTGTCTCTCTGTCCATCCATCTCTCCCTCTGTCTCTGTCTCTGCTCTCTCTCTCTCTCTCTCTCTCTCCTCTCTCTCCTCTCTCTCCTCTCTCTCTCTCTCTCTCTCTCTCCTCTCTCTCTCGTCCTCCTCTCTCTCTCTCTCTCTCTCTCTCCTCTCCTCTCTCTCTCTCTCTCTCGGCGTCTGCTCTCCTCTCTCTCTCTCTCTCCTCTCTCCTCCTCTCTCTCTCTCTCCTCTCTCCTCCTCTCCTCTCTCTCTCTCCTCTCTCTCTCTCTCTCTCTCTCTCTCCTCTCTCGTCTCTCTCTCTCTCTCTCTCTCTCTCTCTCTCTCTCTCTCTCTCTCTGGGTCTGTCTGTCTCTCTCACACTCTGTCGTGGTGTACACTTCATCACGTACAAGTATATACAAGTATATGACCAGGTATATAAAGTAAATGATTTATAAACAGGTATATAAAGTATGAAGTATATGGTGTTTATAGAGTATTCAGTATCAGGGCGTGTAGGAGTATGTAACATGCCTTTGTTTTTTGGTTTAGATTAGAAAACGGCTGTAGAATGGAAGCATTTATCTCATGAAAACATGGTCTCTGTTGGTGTCTGGTTCTACAGCAATGTGTTTCTATACGTGTGTGTGTGTGTGTGTGTGTGTGTGTGTGTGTGTGTGTGTGTGTGTGTGTCACTCTATCCTCCCCTGGCGAGGACGACTGGGAACTGGAATAATCCGCTTCCAACTGGACCAGAGAGAGTCAGAGAGGAGACAGAGCGAGAGAGAGAGAGAGAGAGAGAGAGAGAGAGAGAGAGAGAGAGAGAGAGAGAGAGAGAGAGAGAGAGAGAGAGAGAGAGAGAGAGAGAGAGAGCGACAGAGAGGAGAGAGAGAGAGAGAGAGAGAGAGAGAGCAGAGAGAGAGAGAGCAGAGAGAGAGAGAGAGAGAGAGAGAGAGAGAGAGAGAGAGAGAGAGAGAGAGAGAGAGAGAGAGGAGAGAGAGAGAGAGAGAGAGAGAGAGCGACAGAGAGAGAGAGCAAAAGAGACACAGAGAGAGACAGAGAGCAACATAGAGGAGAGAGAGAGAGAGAGAGAGAGAGAGAGAGAGAGAGAGAGAGAGAGAGAGAGAGAGAGAGAGCAAAATAGACAGAGAGAGAGAGCAAAAGAGACAGAGAGAGAGACAGAGAGCAACAGAGAGGAGAGAGAGAGACAGAGAGAGAGGAGAGAGAGAGAGCGAGAGAGAGCGAGAGAGAGAGAGAGAGAGATCGTACATATCACCCATACAGAATATAATTTGAAGCCTAAAACTGATTCCTTTCTGAATAACTGCTGTTGTTAATTTATTTTCTAAAGCGGATGTAACTGCTTATCTGGGCTAGGTGTAGTGGCAGGTGGGTCCAGTGTGACACAGCCCTCGTACAGGACACTGAAGTCGTCTCATAACAGGGTCTATGGTCTATGGACTGGTGGGCCTTTAATGTGAAGATCAGGCATGTGGGGTTTCTTAACTTTATGAATGACTAGTGGATGATTGGCTATTTTCTCTACGAGACTCTAAACGCTCCTCCACTCTTGGGATAACTGGTTTCATCCGGTTTGTGTGTGTGTGTGAGAAGTGTGTGTGTGTGTGTGTGTGAAGTGTGTATGTGTGTGTGTGTGTGTGTAAGAAGTGTGTGAATGCGTGTGTGTGTGTGTATGTGTGTGAGGGAGTTTGTATGCGTGTGTGTGTGTGTGTGTGTGAGCCCACCCACCTCTGAGGAAAACACCAGAAATTTAGGAGCTGCCACGATGTGAGGTCGTAAAACACACATGTGTGTGTGTGTGTGTGTGTGTGTGTGTGTGTGTGTGGGTGTGTGTGTGCCCGTGTGTTTCGTATGTTTAGTAAACAGCCACACATGCACAGCTACAAACGTGTGTGTGTGTGTGTGTGTGTGGAGTGCAGTTTGATCCGAATATATCATATAATAGGATATATAATAGTCATATAATATGATGTCATTTAATGTGATATAATATACTATAATGTGATGTAATAACACTATGAGGCCTTATCTGCCTGGTCACTGGGACCCTGGGGTCCGAGAGACCAGAGGGTTTAAATACATCTGACACACTTCTGTCACCACACACACACACACACCACACACACACAGTAATCTCTCCATCGTCACGTCTGGTCAACACACGTGGCACACACACACCAAGTCAGGCTATGCATGTAGGTCACACTGGGCTACGCTACGCTACGCTACGTCATACGGCGCTACACTACACTACGCTACTGTAGCTTTGATCCCCAGCCAGAGGAATCAGGCTAATGGAGATTAAAGGGGGCTAACATACTAACACTCCAGCAATGCCCATCAGCAGATTGAAGGTTTACTGGCAGCTCAGAGCCAGGAGACCGTTTTACTATCATAGCGCTACGGCTATAGCTACGGCTACCAGAACCCACGCTACGCCACACACCCCACTCACTTTGCAGTGTGTTTGGACAGTAGGCTTCCAGGGGCCGCTGACTCCTGTTGAATGTCCACTCCGGGCTTTTAGAGTTTCCATCGGCCACGCTGTGATTCAAGATTCAAGTACAATGGAATGCTTACTCCCCATTCCCTCCCTCAGTGTACCATTCTAGAACACAATACTATAAGAATACTACACACAATAAAATAAAAAATAAACATAAAGAGAACAATAAAGTGATTGATGGATGCACTCCTAGCAGTTCAGTAGGTCACTGCCTGAGGATAAAAACTAACAGGTGAACGCCCTAAGCAGAGAGAGAGGTGAAACAGACTGTCTGTCTGTCTGTCTGTCCTTTCCTCTACCACTCTGTGTGTCTGTCTGTCCTTTCCTCTGTCTGTCTGTCTGAACTTAAGACAACGTGTCTCTCTCTCTCCCCAGGCGTGGACCTCCTGAGGGTGGTGTCGTCCCAGCTGGGTGCCCAGTGGGTGGGGGTGTACCGCACCCTGACCAGCGCCAGCGAGGGCGAGGTGCTGGCGCTGTCCCGGGGCCACGCCTCTGACCCGGAGCGGGCCCTGGCGGCCCTGCAGCGCTGGGTCCTCCGTGACGCCGATGCCAGCCTGGCCACGCTCATCAACACCCTGCATCAGCACCACCGCACCGACCTGCTGGACAAGATACGCTACGTCATGGAACACCACCCAGAGGTAAGGGGGAGACCACCCAGAGGGAGAGGGAGGGGAAGGGAGGGAGAGACCACCCGGAGGGAGGGGGAGGGGAGGGAGGGAGAGACCACCCAGAGGGAGGGGGAGACCACCCAGAGGGAGAGGGAGGGGAAGGGAGGGAGAGACCACCCGGAGGGAGGGGGAGGGGAGGGAGGGAGAGACCACCCAGAGGGAGGGGGAGACCACCCAGAGGGAGAGGGAGGGGAAGGGAGGGAGAGACCACCCGGAGGTAGGGGGAGACCACCCAGAGGGAGGGGGGAGGGAAGGGAGGGGGAGACCACCCGGAGGGAGGGGGAGGGGAGGGAGGGAGAGACCACCCAGAGGGAGGGGGAGACCACCCAGAGGGAGAGGGAGGGGAAGGGAGGGAGAGCCACCCGGAGGTAGGGGGAGACCACCCAGAGGGAGGGGGGAGGGGAGGGAGGGAGAGACCACCCGGAGGGAGGGGGAGACCACCCAGAGGGAGAGGGAGGGGAAGGGAGGGAGAGACCACCCGGAGGGAGGGGGAGACCACCCAGAGGGAGAGGGAGGGGAAGGGAGGGAGAGACCACCCGGAGGGAGGGGGAGACCACCCAGAGGGAGAGGGAGGGGAGACCACCCAGAGGGAGAGGGAGGGGAAGGGAGGGAGAGACCACCCGGAGGTAGGGGGAGACCACCCAGAGGGAGGGGGGAGGGAAGGGAGGGGGAGACCACCCAGAGGGAGGGAGAGGGTAGGGAGGGAGAGACCACCCAGAGAGAGGGGGAGGGGAGGGAGGGCGAGACCAACCATAGGGAGAGGAGGGAGAGAGAGACCACCCAGAGGTAAGGGGGAGACCACCCAGAGGGAGGGGGAGGGGAGGGAGGGAGAGACCACCCAGAGGGAGGGGGAGGGGAGGGAGGGAGAGACCACCCAGAGGGAGGGGGAGGGAGAGACCACACAGAGATAGCGGGGAGGGAGAGAGAGACCGCCCAGAATTAAGGGGGAGACCACCCAGAGGTAGGGGGGAGGATGGGAGAGACCATCCAGGTAGGGGGGAGGGAGGGACCATCCAGGTAGGGGGGAGGGAGCGAGAGACCATCCAGGTAGGGGGAGGGAAGGGGAGACCACTAAGAGGTAGGGGGGAGGGAGGGAGAGACCATCCAGGTACGGGGAGGGAGGGGGAGACCACCAAGAGGTAGGGGGGAGGGAGGAAGAGACCATTCAGGTAGGGGGAGTGAGGGGGAGACCACCAAGAGGTAGGGGGGAGGGAGGGAGAGACCATCGAAGTAGGGGGTGGGAGGGGGAGACCACCAAGAGGTAGGGGGGTGAGAGGGAGTGACCATCGAAGTAGGGGGAGTGAGGGGGAGACCACCAAGAGGTAGGGGGTAGGGAGGGAGAGACCATCGAAGTAGGGGGAGGGAGGGGGAGACCACCAAGAGGTAGGGAGGAGAGAGGGAGAGACCATCGAAGTAGGGGGAGGGAGGGGGAGACCACCAAGAGGTAGGGAGGAGAGAGGGAGAGACCATCGAAGTAGGGGGAGGGAGAGACCAAACGTGTTTCCATGCAGGGCAAAGCTGGTTAGGCGGTCACCCGGCTGAGGGATTGTTTACAGGTCACAGGTTTATTCATCATATCCTTTATTATGAAGTTGCATAGTTTGTTATCTGACAAAGTGACAGGTGCACTAAATCTAATTGTTGTGCAGCGAGTTTTGAAACTAGACTTAATCTTGTGTTGATTGACTGATACCGCATAAAAAACAATACACCACACACACACACACACACACAGAGTGAGCGTATAGTTAGAGGTCAGCTTGTCCTTGACCTCTCGGGCTTGCTCCCCCGTCCACCTTGAGACCAGATCAGCAGGTATAGCTGGCCTCGCCAAGCCGATCAAGAGATGCTAATCTATGCCCCTGTCAGCGCTTGCTAATATCTGGATAATGACTGTGAGCTGCTAACCTGTAGATAACAGGTCCTGCTGTTGACAGAGGGAAAATAAACACACCCATCTATTGGGCATGTACGAAAACTCATAAGTAGTTCCTTATCCACATGCTAGTTTATATATTCTGATTTGAATGAGCTGTTCCCTCACGTTACGTAGGAAGCTGTTTAATGTGTTGGTTGGATAGACAGGGAGATAGAGAAATATATAGAGACAGATAGAGAGGAAGGGAGACAGACAGGGAGAGACAGAGGAAGAGAGACCAGAGACAGACAGATAGGGAGAGAGACAGATAGAGAGGAAGAGCGACAGATAGAGAGGAAGAGCGACAGATAGAGAGGAAGAGCGACAGATAGAGAGGGAGAGCGACAGATAGAGAGGGAGAGCGACAGATAGAGAGGAAGAGAGACAGAGGAAGAGTGAAAGATAAAGAGAGAGGAACAGAGACAGAAATAGAGAAAGAGAGAGAGGAGAGACAAACAGTAACTTATTGTAAGGGTTACTGGGCATGCAAATCAGCGTAGGCAGCCAGTTTCTTGAGCACGAGTAAGCAAATCAGCATATGCAGCCATTGTTCCTGTGCAATGATATCTCCCCCCCATCTCTCTCTTTCTCCCCCCCCTCTCTCTCTCTCTACTACTCTCTGTCCCCTCTTCTCTCTCCCCTTCTCACCCTCTCTCTAGTTTGATATGAACCAGCTGATGGCACCGTCATTGAACGTGAGCCAGAGTCCTGTTCACAAACCCCTCCCACCCCTCCCCTCCCCGGCCAGTAACGGAGGAGTGGGCGTGGCCAGGGGCTTCTTCCCTGACGAATCAGAGCCGCTGCTTCGCTGTGACTCCACCTCCAGCAAAGACTCCGCCCTCAGCAGGACTGGCTCCTTCATTACCAAAGGTACAGTAGAGCGCAGTAGAATACAGTAGAATACAGTACAGTAGAATACAGTAGAATACAGTACAGTAGAATACAGTACAGTAGAATACAGTTCAGAAGAATACAGTAGAATACAGTTCAGAAGAATACAGTAGAATACAGTACAGTAGAGTGCAGTAGAATACAGTACAGTAGAATACAGTACAGTATAGTACAGTATAGTACAGTAGAATACAGTACAGTAGAATACAGTACAGTACAGTATAGTATAGTACAGTAGAATACAGTAGAAGACAGTACAGTAGAATACAGTATAGTACAGTACAGTAGAATGCAGTAGAAAACAGTACACTACAATACAGTACAGTAGAATATACTACAGTAAAGTATATTACAGTAGAATAGAGTACAGTATAATAGAGTACAGTAGAATACAGCACAGAAGAATACAGTACAGTATAGTACAATACAGTACAGTACCATAGAGTACAGTTGAGTACAGAATAGAGTAGGGTAGAGGTGAGGATGTTATTGAGTACAGAACAGTAGTTTTAATCTATATTTGACATTACTCGGGCTGCAGTTTTAAAGTAAACCATTTCCGATGTGCTTAAGAGTAGAGGACACACTGTGAGTTGCTACACTGCGCTGTGATACTGTGAGTTCTTTACAATTATAAATGTAAAGGTTATTTAAAACACAGCCGTGACTCCAACACTGAGGGGACTGGGAGACCTCTGGTGGCCAAGCTGAGAAGCGCACCTTGTTTTGCACATAGTTGACTCTCCCACTCCTCTTCTCCGCCACCCTCCTTCTCTCCCTCCCTGTCTCCCTCCCTCCACAGAGAGGAAGGACACGGTTCTGCGTCAGGTGCGCCTGGACCCGTGTGACCTCCAGCCCATTTTCGACGACATGCTGCACATCCTGGACCCCGAGGAGCTGCGTGTCATCGAGAGCATCCCCGCCGCCGAGGACAAGCTGGACCGCCTGTTCGAGATCGCCGGGACCAAGAGCCAGGAAGCCAGCCAGACCCTGCTGGACTCCATCTACAGCCACCTGCCGGACCTGCTTTAGACCCGGAAACCGGGGACCGGGACCCAGATCTCGGTCCCCTGGGGTGCAAGCTAGCAGTGATATGACGTATTTCCTGCGGGTCCTTCAGCGCTTGACGAGTAGCACGAGTTCACTTACCCTCCACCGTCCTGCCAAGTCGCATTCCACATTCCACACTCCTCTAGTACATATTGGGATATGTCCACAGGCTACACGCATACAGTCCTTGTCACGCTTCAAGATTCCATTGCCTTAAAGTAGCCCGGGTGTCGTGAGATGAACCACAACTCCACGCCCTGGTTTTGAGGGTTCTGCGTTCAGCTGAACCTGTACGGGACACGTTCCACAAACCTGAACCCGTCGTCGACGCTGGACGAGCCGGACCTCAACCGAAAGAGATGTGCCTAAACTTTTGAGTATAGTTTCTCTCGAAGTGAGCGAAGCCTACAAACAAGCCTGCCTTGTTATGAGGAGAAGCTAGCTAGCCGGGCGCTGTGCTAGGCACTAGCTGGCTTGCTATGCTATGCTGCTACATGCTATGCTACTACAGTGCTACTACTACTCGTGTTCACCGGGACAGTTATCACGTCTTGATCGGCTGCTTTGAAACCAAAGCCATACAAATATGACCCCAAACCGAGTTGTTAAACACCAAGAAACGTTCCAGGTGAAGCTACATGGCTTCGCCTGAAACGTTTTGAGGCCGGATGTTTGGCTGTAGTACCGCAAGAGGACATTAGGGGTAGGGGTATTAGCTGTTCAGCCAAAGGTTTTCATCTGAAGCACTTTAGATCCACTGCTTTTGACTTTAAATCAGTGTTGGACTCCACCACTACTACCAATACTACTGCTACAACTACTACTAATACTACTAATACTTCTACTACTAATAATAATAATAATACTGGTACTGCTAAATTCACCTTGGTGCCACAGCAATGTAGCATTGATAAAGTGTTCTGACATTTTGGAGCTTCAAGTCTGTGAATTTCAATGAGTCGTTTCTGTGAGTCAAGTTTTTTAAAAAGATAGAATCAAAGAAAGACAATCTATTTCCTTTCCAGCGAGAGGTGTCAGCAGTGTAGAAATGTACCGACCGGCACTGAACTGAAAGAAATGTCTAGAATCCGTTTCTGCGTTTTGACTCTGCTGTTCACTACCATGTTGTGTTCTGTATCTGTTGTATTTTTTTGTTCACATTCATATTTAGTTATTTCATGTTGGGTTCTCTGCTGCAGTCGTATATATGTCGTATTCCACGGGCATTAGCGTGTCGCTTCCCTGCTCGGCGTCGGGATGATCAATTATGCATTACTCCATACTTGAAACATAGTTCCGAGAACACAACACGCTCTTTCAGATTCTTCCACGTTCCTGAAGCACCTGCCAGACTCCCGACGGTGTTGGGTTTCACCAAACCAAACCACGAGGAGTAGACCAGTCCAGCCAGTATGTTAGATCGCCCCCTCCCCCCCTTAGGGTCACATCTGGGGGGGGGTCACACTTGGGGGGGACACGCCCCCTGCAGTCACACCTGGGGGGGGTCACACTTGGGGGGACACGCCCCCTGCAGTCACACCTGGGGGGGGTCACACTTGGGGGGACAGTCACACCTGGGGGGACACGCCCCCTGCGGTCACACCTGGGGGGACACGCCCCCTGCGGCAACACCTGGAGGGGTCACACCTGGGGTGGGGGGGGGGGGGGGGGTCACACCTGGGGAACCACGGCCACACACACCTGACCAGGGCCGTCGGCATGGTAGCGACGCTGGTCGGCGTGGCAACGATGTTGACATTGTGTGATGTTGATGTCTGCGTCTCCGTGGAGACTGGTGTGTGAGCGAGCGTGTGTTTTATACCAAGTGATTGTGGAACCAGAATGTTTACTACCATGGAACTATTATGATTATTATTAAAGTGCTAAACACTTATTTTTTTCTGTTTGTCATCATTCATAGGGCACTGGACATAAATGATATTCATGACCACATCTAAATCTAAATATGGAGGATTGAATCCTCTTGATTGGGCACATACACACACAGTGAAATGTGTTTCTCTGCATTTAACCCATCCTAGTATTAGGAGCAGTGGGCAGCTAATGTATAAACAGCTGCCCGGGGAGCAGTGTAGGGGTCGGGTGCCTTGCTCAAGGGCACCTTGGCAGTGCCCAGGTGTTTCGGGGACTTGAACCGGCGACCTTCCAGTTCCCAAGCCAAGTCCCAACAGACTGAGCTATCCTGCCACCATGGAACATGAAATATTCTCCACGGCAATTTAAAAGGCCTAACTGTCACGATCCAACGCAGCTCTTCACGCTCCTAGTCCTGGATCTCCGCCGGCTTCCTGGATCCGCGATGCCACTCCGTGTTTTCCCTGTCAGCCGTTTCCTACTCAACTCACCTGTTGTCAATCGCACCTCATTACCAAGCTGTATTTAAGCCATGTCTGTTGTCTAACTCATTGCTGGATCATCACCCCGATTTTCAGAAAGCATCACGTTCGTATCAAGCTAAGTTCATCGTTGTTCTGCCTATTGATCCGCCGTGTTCTGACCCTCCCCTGGATAATGACCTCGTTTTTGCCTTGCGTCTTTGTACCTCAACCCTCGACTCCCTGTTACCGACCTCTGCTTGTCCTGACCACGTGTTGGATTTGCCCCGTCTGTCCCTCTGCCTTTGGATCCCACATTAAAGTGTCTGTTCCATCTGACGTCTGTTCTCCTGCTCTTGGGTCCCACCGACACCCGGCTGTGACACTAACTTAATGAATCACCCACACCGTCACACTGGATTTAGCCAGCGTATGCCGACGTATCAACATTTCTCTAAAACGCTGGCATACGTCGAATAAGTTATGGGTAAGAAATGTTGTACATGCACAACATTTTCGCAGATATGCCAGCGTATTGCTCATGCGCTGGCATACGCTGGCCAAAAGTTGTAGGTAAGTTATGCAATCGTTTACACTCGTTACTTGTAAGTTACTCATAAGTCAAAAAATGTCGAGATAATGACTAGCGCCCACGCCCACGCCCACGAAACTTCTTGGCAGCGTTCTTCGAAGTTTTCTTCCGCATGGCGGTGATGTTGATACTGTTGTGTTGATACGGCAGTGGAAGCGTCAGGGCCTTCAAGGTATTCAGAGAAGACCCTGGAACTCTCAGATGAAACAAAAAAAATCGAATTAATTGTAGTAATAAAATTTTGTACAATTAAATACAATTTTAATAAAATGAATAAATGAGAATCGTATCTGTGTTGTTGATCTGTTATATTACAGTGTTACGTTGATTTGTTTGTCTTTCTCGGTCCATGCACTACGCATTTGAGTGGTTTTGTGTTGGAAAAACAATGCAACCAATCAGATATTTTTCTAGGTTGCTGGGAAGAATATCCTTCAACCAAAGTACTCCCGATAGCTTTGGCCATGAGAGCGTACATTTGGATTGACAATTTGATCAACCAATCATATAGTGATTTGTAGCCAATGGGCGTATTCTTTCAGATTTCCCCAAAGCTCAATAGGGAGCTAGTTGCTTGCTGGAGCGAGAGTGGATCTAGCGTAGTGCTACGTTTTTTCTACGTAGGTTTTTTACGTCAAAATGGCAACAGGCGAAGATGATGTCGTTGCGGATTTATTGTCGGAACCATTTTCAAGACGACCATTCAATGTAAAGATGGACATTATTAAAAAGGCCGTCCAATGGCAGACAATCTTGAGCTGAATCAAGTTGTTAAAGCAGACTATGTTCGCCATTTTCAGGCTAGCAACTGGGAAAGATACCCGTGGCTAACGGGTATCTTTCCAGGAGAATGGATTTCGACACGTGATCGTCGGCGATGCGCTGCCGCACGCTATGCATAAGTTAGACTATCGTTGGGCATGAGTTGTGAACGCCGGCGACACGCTAAGCATTCGTTGGTATAAGTTATCTGTAAGTTATCGAAACTTTCTATATAAGTTACTAATACGTTATGTATACGTTATGTATACAAAAAAAACACTGATAGTTCAGCGTATGCCAGCGTTTTAGAGACATTTTGATGCGCTGGCTAAATGGTCAAGGTGTGACAGGGCCATCACACCCACTATTGGGTATGCAGTCACGACAGGTATGAATCACAATGTACCCTGTGTTGCCATCTAGAAAATGAAAGTAAAACAACAAAGTAAGAATTTGGATTAATCCCATGATAATTAAAAGTTCATAAACACAAACCATTAGCGCTCCCTCATGCACACAGCCAAGATCAAATTACAGCCCGTAACACTACAGTATCTGTACTACAGTTTAGTGTAGTACTACGGCATAGTGTAGTACTACAGCATCTTTACTCCAGTATAGTGTAGTACTACAGCATCTTTACTCCAGTATAGTGTAGTACTACAGCCTCTTTACTCCAGTATAGTGTAGTACTACAGCCTCTTTACTCCAGTATAGTGTAGTACTACAGCATCTTTACTCCAGTATAGTGTAGTACTACAGCCTCTTTACTCCAGTATAGTGTAGTACTACAGCCTCTTTACTCCAGTATAGTGTAGTACTACAGCCTCTTTACTCCAGTATAGTGTAGTACTACAGCCTCTTTACTCCATATAGTGTAGTAGTACAGCATCTTTACTACAGTGTAGTCTAGTACTACAGTATTTTTACTATAGTATAGTGTAGTAGTACAGTATCTTTACTACAGTATAGTCTAGTACTACAGTATTTTTACTATAGTATAGTGTAGTATACTACACTATACTATAGTAAAAATACTGTAGTACTAGACTATACTGTAGTAAAGATACTGTACTATAGTACAGTATCTTTACTACAGTGTAGTCTAGTACTACAGTATTTTTACTACAGTATAGTGTAGTAGTACAGTATCTTTACTACAGTATAGTCTAGTACTACAGTATTTTTACTATAGTATAGTGTAGTACTACAGTATTATTACTATAGTATAGTGTAGTAGTACAGTATCTTTACTACAGTATAGTCTAGTACTACAGTATTTTTACTATAGTATAGTGTAGTACTACAGTATTTTTACTATAGTATAGTGTAGTACTACAGCATCTTTACTGAACCAGGTGGAGATTATTTCCATAAAACATTAACTTTGTACACTAACTTTTCATTAACTCTCTCTCTCTCTCTCTCTCTCTCTCTCTCTCTCTCTCTCTCTCTCTCTCTCTCTCTCTCTCTCTCTCTCTCTCTCTCTCTCTCTCTCTCTCTCTCTCTCTCTCTCTCTCTCTCTCTCTCTCTCTCTCTCTCTCTCTCTCTCTCTCTCACACACACACACACACACACACACACACACACACACACACACACACACACACACACACACACCCAGAGGGCGACACTGGAGCGCGGAGCGGCGAGGTGTTAAACCAGTCCGACAGGTGTGCGCTTGACAGCGGAGCAGCGTACCGTATTTCAGGAAGCTTCTCTCTCCGTGGAGCCCGCGGAGTCACCGCCGACCCGCTCAACACAGTCCCGCACGGGGGAGGACGGCCTCTGGTTCTCCTGGGGGATCCTCATCTACACTGTGAGTATCGCCCCGGGTTTCCTGTGTCCGCAGGCGGGGTTTAGTGTGGTCGTGCAGAATGGTGACCCTTCCAGGTGGAGATTGGCATTGTCTTTAATAAGTCAAAAGTACAGCTATGTTGTTATATCTCTATATCTATCTAGATATAGATATGTACCTATCTCTCTATATCTATATCTAAATCTGTATGTGTCTAGATCTTTATGTATGTATGTATGCATATTTGTGTACTTTGTTGAGTTTTACTTGAGTTTTTCCAGAACTAAATTGGGAGTATTATAATAATGATAGTAATATATATAGCATTTGAGTGTTTTTTAATATTAATAATAATTATTGTTATAATTATTATTATGACATCAGTCGAGTAAAAGGATGCTGACATAAAATTAATTTGAATGTATTCTAAAAGGCCATAGCCTTAAGGCCTTAACATAGCCAGGGTTAGGGTTGGATTCGATTTTTAGCTAAGAAGTTAAAATATATGTGTTATTGATCTGATCAGCATGTGACTCTTATAAAGTCAACATGTAGAGGACATTCTAGAATGATCCGGTAGAAGGTTTACAGGTACGAGAAGAAGAGAGATTTAAAAACCGAGTTTGATGATTTCAGGCATAGAAAGAGACAGACAGACAGACAGACAGACAGACAGACAGGCAGACAGGCAGACAGACAGACAGACAGACAGACAGACAGACAGACAGACAGACAGACAGACAGACATAGAGATAGACATAGAGATGGGGATGGATGGACAGCTGGACAGCGAGACAGAGACAGAGACAGAGACAGAGACAGAGACAGCAGAGACAGAGAGAGAGAGAGAGGAGAGAGAGCAGAGAGAGAGAGAGGAGAGAGAGAGAGAGAGAGAGAGAGAGAGAGAGAGCAAAAAAAAAATAATGAGACAAAGAAAGACAAAGAGAGAGAGAAAGCTAAATCCAACACCACGACTTGGAGACGGAAAAACAATGTGGAACAATAACAGCTTTCTTGCCGCCTGTGACTCAGAGTCCCGTCTGATCGCGTTATCAGGTTTCAACTGACGGTCTCTTTGCTGGTCAGCAAAGCTCTGTGGTTCCCAAGCTGGGTGTCGGGAGCCCATTCAGGGTCATACTGACACGCAGACAGGGTCGCAGGCGGACCAGTGAATACTGTTGATTGGGTTAAAACGACGTGGAAGCAGATACCCAAAAAATATACGCAAAAAAGGTTTGACAGATTTTTCTGTTCAATTTAATATATGTATATATGTATATATGATGTATTTGCCGCAGGAAATACATCATATCAGTGCTTTCGGTTTTTTAAATTGAATTAGTTATTGTTCATCGATAAACTGGTTATGAGTAGAGCTCTGGTTATGATTATTATCGTGTTATTGTTGTGTATCGGTTATTGTGATTAACTGGTTCATATGATTAGCTGATTATTATGATTCACTGGATATTATGAGTAGCTGGTTATGATTAATAATGATAAACGGGTTATAATGATTAAGTAGTTAATATGATTAACAGGTTAATATGATTAGCTGATTATTATGATTAACTTGATATTATTAGTAGCTGGTTATGATTAATAACAATAAACGGGTTATAATGATTAACTGGTTAATATAATTAACTGGTTATGATACTGATTATATTACTGGTTAATATGATTAGTTGATTATTATGAGTAACTGATTATTATGATTAACTGGTTATGATTAATAACAATGAACTGGTTAATGTGATTAACTGGTAAATATGATTAACTGGTTAATGTGATTAACTGGTAAATATGATTAACTGGTTATTGTGATTAACTGGTTAATATAATTAACTGGTTAATATGATTACCTGATTATTATGATTACTGGTTAATATGATTAGTTGATTATTATGAGTAACTGATTATTATGATTAACTGGTTATGATTAATAACAATGAACTGGTTAATGTGATTAACTGGTTAATATGATTAACTGGTTAATGTGATTAACTGGTAAATATGATTAACTGGTTAATGTGATTAACTGGTAAATATGATTAACTGGTTAATGTGATTAACTGGTAAATATGATTAACTGGTTAATGTGATTAACTGGTAAATATGATTAACTGGTTATTGTGATTAACTGGTTAATATGATTAACTGGTTAATGTGATTAACTGGTTAATGTGATTAACTGGTTAATATGATTAACTGGTTATTGTGATTAACTGGTTAATATGATGAACTGGTTATTGTGATTAACTGGTACATACACAACACACACACAACACACACACACACACACACACACACACACACACACACACACACACACACACACACACACACACACACACCATACACAACACACACCATCCCAACACCCCATACACACACACACACTGCCAGGCCTCAAGGCACAACAGCGTCTGATCTCACTCAAACCCGGCCCAGCCTGGAGCATGGCCCAGGACACGTCACGTCCTCAAGTTCTGCCTCTGATTGGACCGTCCAGTTGGGTGGAGTTGTGGATTTTCCTGTAATTTTCCCTCATCTGACAAAAAGGCTTCTTATTGGGGTTTTTATGACGCATTGCTTATCGCTAGACGGTTAAGGGGATTATTATTTACCTATTGGCTGTAATTGGTCCATACATTATTATTGGTGCGTTATTATTAAGATCCTCTTTCAATCCAAATAATTGTACATTTTTTGCTGTCAAATGATGGGTCCTTCACCAAAAAAAATGGGTTAACTCTAACCCTAAAGATTTATATATATATATATATATGTTTGTATTTCTTTTGATCTTCTCTATGACAGAAATGACTATATTAAGCAGGGGGCTGTCAGCATGCACCCTCCTTCTCCTGCTCTACCTCATCTTGGAATCAAGGGACCTTTTTCAAGATTTTGCTGGCTTGAAATCAGAGGTACAGAATTTCTGAGATCAGAGGTACAGTGTTTATGATGCTCCACCTCCATTTGAAATCAGAGGTATATTGTTATGAGATAAGAGGTACAGTATTTATGAGATCAGAGGTAATGTCAATGACGTCAGAGGTACCGTGTTTGAAGTCAGAGCTAGTGCCGGTAGTGTTTATGAGATCAGAGGTAGTGTTTGAGATCAGCTATACAGTGTTTGAAATCAGAGGTAGTGGTTATGACATCAGTGGTACAATGTTTATTAAATCAGGGCTACTGTGTTTATGAGATCCGTGGTACTGGATTTATAAAATCAGAGGTACAGTGTTTATGAGATCAGAGGTAGCGTTTATGAGATCAGAGGCAGTGCTCCACCTCCATACAGCAGCCTCCGCAGCCCATTGTACCCAAGTATGCCGTCTCCTATTTTCTGTCCATGGTCATTTGGACGGATGTTGAGTTGGACTGTCCTCTCTGTGTCTGTTTGTCTCAGGTCGGCTCTCCACAGGAACTTTTACTTCAGAAAAGGGAGACGAGAGATGGTTGGTCTTCAACTAAACTAAACTACTATATGAAAATAAACCCTGATATGGTCTAGTACAGCCTCACTAGAGGCTGAGACTTGATGGTCCAGTACAGCCTCACTGGAGGCTGAGACTTGATTTGACGTCTGATCCCTGCAGCGGTGACGTATAACTGGACATATGTGATCGACATCGAAGTGACCAGTTCCACAGGCCTCAGATCAGCACTTGACAACGTCAGCCTCCCAATCCAACTCAACAACTTCACTCAAATCAGCCACATTGAAATCACCACAGGTAGGGCTACCCATGTTAAACTATTAAAAGGCATGTACACTACATTCATACAGTATATTACTGATCAGAAAAATACACTGACACTCACGGTGAGTATGTGATATATGCATCCCTCTGTGGACTTTCCTCTTACTGTTGCGTTGGTTTTTATTAGACGACTCCCTCTCCAGGCTAAAATGTGCCATTACACACATAACCTTAAGCAAATTGTGCTCCAAGCTCCAAGTCAAGCCAAGTCTATTGTATTTGTGTAGCCCTTAATCACATTTACAGCTTTAAAGAGCTTTACAGGCCACATATTTACCACACCCCATAACCCTTTAATGATCCCATTAATGATCCAGGAAGAAATCTTGAGAAGGAACACAGAGTTAGGGGATCCCTCCTTTGGGGGTGTGATGGTGGGTGCCATAATAGACAAGACATCCATAGTATTTACACAAAAACAGTAAAGTACATGGGGGATCATGGTAGCAGCGTCATGGTAGATACCCGTCAGCTAATCCTGCAAATTCTATCAAAAACCCTGAAGCTGAGTTGAAAGACAACAAAAGACGTCCAGAAGCTCAACAAATGACAGCAAGCTCCACAGACCAGAGCAGCAAGAGACCCTCTGAATGAGGAAGGACCATCTGCAGCTGAAGAAATGGGAAACTGTTGTATAACCACACGAAAGAAGAAGAAGTAAAAGAACAACACAAAAATTGGAGATAAATGTTGTCTTAATGCTGGTGAGCCAGCTGGCAGCCTTCAGCCTTCAGCCTTCAGGCCCCAGAGTCTAATCTGCCCGACTCGGGCCCGAGTGAGGCTGCTTCAACCGGCCACTGACCACACACACACACACACACACACACACACACACACACACACACACACACACACACACACACACACACACACACACACACACACACACACACACACACACTCAGCGTTCAACACGATAGTTCCTGCCAAGCTCGACACCAAGCTTAGAGGTCTAAGCGTGCCCCCATCCACGTGCTGCTGGATACTGGACCTCCTGTCGGACCGCCGCCAGGTGGTGAGGATGGGCAGCACCACCTCAGAGCCGCTGACCCTCAACACGGGAGCCCCCCAGGAATGCGTGCTGAGCCCTCGCCTCTACTCCCTCTACACCCACGACTGCATGGCTATGCACAGCTCCAACGTCATCATCAAGTTTGCTGGCGACACGACAGTGATGGGCCTGATCGCCGGCGACGACGAGACAGCCTACAGGGAGGAGGTTGGATCACTGGAGCAGTGGTGCCAGGAGAACAGCCTCGCCCTCAATGTCAAGAAGACCAAGGAGCTGATCGTGGACTACAGGAAGCAGAGAGGAGAGCACAGCCCTATCTCCATCGACGATGTTGCAGTAGAGAGGGTCAGCAGCTTCAAGTTCCTCGTGCACATCTCCGAGGACCTCACATGGTCCACGCAAACCACACACGTGGTGAAAAGGGCCCAACAACGCCTGTATTAAATTCCTGTAAGTAAATTCAGCATGGGCCCCCGCATCCTGAGAACATTCTATAACGGCACCATCGAGAGTGTTCTTACAGGGTGTATCACCGCCTGGTACGGGAACTGCACCGCACTCGAGCGCAGAGCGCTTCAAAGGGTGGTGCGGACGGCCCAGTATATCGTTGGAGGTGAGCTCCCCTCCCTCCTGGATATATACAACCAGCGGTGCGTGGCCAAGGCCAAACGCATCATAAAAGACATTGCCCACCCCAGCCACGAACTGTACACACTTTTACCGTCAGGCAGGCGATACCGCAGTATCAAGTGCCGTACAAATAGACTCAGAGATAGCTTCCACAGTCAGGCCATCAGGCTGCTGAACAAGGGCGTATAGCATATAACAATGTATATTTTATTACATTGATTTATATTACATATTGCTCTTTTTCTGTGCCGATATATTGCATTTTATAAATTGCATTTTTATTTGATATACTTTATACTTTATACAGTTTTGTATATATATATATTTTTTAACTTATTTTATTCTATTCTGTTTTTATTCTATTCTATCTTATTTTTATAACTGCTGTCTGTCGTCGGGTATTGCACATAAGATTTTCACTCATTGCTTTATACTTGTGTAAACTGTGAAGTGACAATAAACTTGACTTGACTTGACACACACAGCGCTGCATCGAAAGTACTGAGCCTAAGTTATTGTTCGCCGTCTGCAGAATGTGCTCTGGCGGGCACAGGCGCGGTCCAGTGCCGCTGCGAGGACGGCCACGCCTTCCCGGCCGAGCACTGCCTGGCCTACGGGGCCTGCGACGCCATCGTAGACGGCGTCTGCACCTGCATCGAGGCCGTACCGGCAGACGGGCAGTTCTGTCAGCCAATCGGAGGTGAGCTGGCCCACCCGCCTGCTGCGCTACTGCCTAAGATCAAGTACCGAGAGGTTTGATTAGGGTCCGGGGAGAGAGCAATGCATCATGGGATAACGCCACAATGACCAGAGTGAGCCCAGAGGAAGGAACACGTCTATAGTGGGACCCAAGAACCAGGTCTATAGTGGGACCCAAGAACCACGTCTATAGTGAGAACCTACAAACAGGAACCCGTCTATAGTGAGAACCTAGAACCACGTCTATAGTGAGAACCTAGAGACAGGTCTATAGTGAGAACCGAGAGACACGTCTATAGTGAGAACCTAGAGACAGGTCTATAGTGAGAACTTAGAGACACGTCTATAGTGAGAACCTAGAACCACGTCTATAGTGAGAACCTAGAGACACGTCTATAGTGAGAACCTAGAGACAGGAACCGGTCTATAGTGAGAACCTAGAACCATGTCTATAGTGAGAACCTAGAGACAGGTCTATAGTGAGAACCTAGAGACAGGTCTATAGTGAGAACCTAGAGACACGTCTATAGTGAGAACCTAGAGACAGGAACCCATCTATAGTGAGAACCAGGAGACACGTCTATAGTGAGAACCTAGAGACACGTCTATACAGTGAGAACCTAGAGACAGGTCTATAGTGAGAACCTAGAGACACGTCTATAGTGAGAACCGAGAGACACGTCTATAGTGAGAACCGAGAGACACGTCTACAGTGAGAACCTAGAGACAGGAACCACGTCTATAGTGAGAACCGAGAGACACGTCTATAGTGAGAACCTAGAGACAGGAACCCGTCTATAGTGAGAACCGAGAGACACGTCTATAGTGAGAACCTAGAGACACGTCTATAGTGAGAACCTAGAGACAGGAACCTGTCTATCGTGAGAACCAGAAGACAGAACCACGTCTATCTAATGAGTATAATTGAGTGAGTGAATAATAATATGTATTTATAATAATAATAAACATCATACATGTTTATTCAAGTTCCATTGCTTAGGCTTAACCAACCTAATGTGTATCAGAGGAATGTGAGGAATCAAGGAAGTGACCCATTCTTCCAGTAAGAGCGAGGGTATGTTCAGAGGAAGGAACACATCTATAGTGAGAACCTAGAAACAGGAACCCGTCTATAGTGGGAACCTAGAACCACGTCTATAGTGAGAACCTAGAGACAGGTCTATAGTGAGAACCTAGAGACAGGTCTATAGTGAGAACCTAGAGACACGTCTATAGTGAGAACCTAGAGACAGGTCTATAGTGAGAACCAAGAACCACGTCTATAGTGAGAACCTAGAGACACGTCTATAGTGAGAACCTAGAGACACGTCTATAGTGAGAACCTAGAGACACGTCTATAGTGAGAACCTAGAGACACGTCTATAGTGAGAACCGAGAGACACGTCTATAGTAAGAACCTAGAGACAGGAACCTGTCTATAGTGAGAACCGAGAGACACGTCTATAGTGAGAACCTAGAGACACGTCTATAGTGAGAACCTAGAGACAGGTCTATAGTGAGAACCAAGAACCACGTCTATAGTGAGAACCTAGAGACACGTCTATAGTGAGAACCTAGAGACAGGTCTATAGTGAGAACCTAGAACCACGTCTATAGTGAGAACCTAGAGACAGGTCTATAGTGAGAACCTAGAGACAGGTCTATAGTGAGAACCTAGAGACAGGTCTATAGTGAGAACCTAGAGACAGGTCTATAGTGAGAACCAAGAACCACGTCTATAGTGAGAACCTAGAGACACGTCTATAGTGAGAACCTAGAGACACGTCTATAGTGAGAACCTAGAGACACGTCTATAGTGAGAACCTAGAGACACGTCTATAGTGAGAACCTAGAGACAGGTCTATAGTGAGAACCAAGAACCACGTCTATAGTGAGAACCTAGAGACACGTCTATAGTGAGAACCTAGAGACACGTCTATAGTGAGAACCTAGAGACACGTCTATAGTGAGAACCGAGAGACACGTCTATAGTGAGAACCTAGAGACAGGAACACGTCTATAGTGAGAACCGAGAGACACGTCTATAGTGAGAACCTAGAGACACGTCTATAGTGAGAACCGAGAGACACGTCTATAGTGAGAACCGAGAGACACGTCTATAGTGAGAACCGAGAGACACGTCTATAGTGAGAACCTAGAGACAGGAACACGTCTATAGTGAGAACCGAGAGACACGTCTATAGTGAGAACCTAGAGACAGGAACCCGTCTATAGTGAGAACCGAGAGACACGTCTATAGTGAGAACCTAGAGACACGTCTATAGTGAGAACCTAGAGACACGTCTATAGTGAGAACCTAGAGACACGTCTATAGTGAGAACCTAGAGACAGGAACCCGTCTATAGTGAGAACCGAGAGACCCGTCTATAGTGAGAACCGAGAGACCCGTCTATAGTGAGAACCGAGAGACCCGTCTATAGTGAGAACCGAGAGACCCGTCTATAGTGAGAACCGAGAGACCCGTCTATAGTGAGAACCGAGAGACCCGTCTATAGTGAGAACCGAGAGACCCGTCTATAGTGAGAACCGAGAGACCCGTCTATAGTGAGAACCTAGAGACAGGAACCCGTCTATAGTGAGAACCGAGAGACAGGAACACGTCTATAGTGAGAACCGAGAGACACGTCTATAGTGAGAACCTAGAGACAGGAACCCATCTATAGTGAGAACCGAGAGACACGTCTATAGTGAGAACCGAGAGACACGTCTATAGTGAGAACCGAGAGACACGTCTATAGTGAGAACCTAGAGACACGTCTATAGTGAGAACCGAGAGACACGTCTATAGTGAGAACCGAGAGACAGGAACCCGTCTATAGTGAGAACCGAGAGACACGTCTATAGTGAGAACCTAGAGACACGTCTATAGTGAGAGCCTAGAGACAGGAACCCGTCTATAGTGAGAACCGAGAGACACGTCTATAGTGAGAACCGAGAGACACGTCTATAGTGAGAACCTAGAGACACGTCTATAGTGAGAGCCTAGAGACACGTCTATAGTGAGAACCTAGAGACAGGAACCTGTCTATAGTGAGAACCTAGAACTACGTCTATAGTGAGAACCTAGAGACAGGAACCCGTCTATAGTGAGAACCAGGAGACACGTCTATAGTGAGAACCTAGAGACACGTCTATACAGTGAGAACCTAGAGACAGGAACCCGTCTATAGTGAGAACCGAGAACCACGTCTATAGTGAGAACATAGAGACACATCTATAGTGAGAACCGAGAGACAGGTCTATAGTGAGAACCGAGAGACACGTCTATAGTGAGAACCTAGAGACAGGAACATGTCTATCGTGAGAACCAGAAGACAGAACCACGTCTATCTAATGAGTATAATTGAGTGAGTGAATAATAATATGTATTTATAATAATAATAAACATCATACATGTTTATTCAAGTTCCATTGCTTAGGCTTAACCAACCTAATGTGTATCAGAGGAATGTGAGGAATCAAGGAAGTGACCCATTCTTCCAGTAAGAGCGAGGGTGTGTTCAGCCTCCAGGAAGGTTTTACATTAATTATTCACTCACTAGGGGTGGAGGATCCACCCACAATAAAACGAATTTCAGGTATTCTCTTCTGACTCCCTCTAGTTCGGTTCCCAGTCCCTACCTCCTGGTTCCCATCTCCTAACCACAGTGGTTCCTATCCCCTAACCCCAGTGGTTCCTATCCCCTAACCCCAGTGGTTCCTATCCCCTAACCCCAGTGGTTCCAATCTCCTACCTCCTGGTTCCTATCTCCTACCCTACTTCCTGGTTCCCATCTCCTGCCTCAAGTGATTACAATCTCCTCCCCCCACTGGTTCCTACCTCCTACCCCCCAGTGGTTCCTATCTCCTACCCTATCTCTAACCTATCCTACGCCCATCTCCTACCCCCAGTGGTTCCTATCTCCTACCCTATCTCTAACCTATCCTACGCCCATCTCCTACCTCCTGGTTTGGGTCTCCTCCCTGCCAGGCCCTTGTGGCTTCATGTGGTTGATGAGTGCGTCCATGTGAGGCCTTCAAGGGGGCTGTGTTCTAACATAAGAGATGCAGAACGTAACGTGTGTATGTGTGTACAAAGCACTAGTCTCTCGTTAGCGTGACCAGTCAACTTCCCAGGTCATACTAAGCGCTGAGTGGCCACGCAAGGACAGGAAAAACATTCTCAGGATGTGTGTGTGTGTGTTGTGGCTGCAGTGCTAAATACGCAGGTGGAGGTGGAGGTGGAGGTGGAGGTCAACATCACAGACCTGGAGGCCCTGGACCTGCTACGCATCTTGCTGAACAACTACAGCTTCCCGGTGCGGCTCGACCGCACTGTGAACATCACGCACATCAACATCACCACAGGTACCTCCTCTTCCACTTCATGGGTACTGGGTGTCATGTACCGGAGGAACCCAGCATACACACACTTACGTCTTATGGTTGGCTGACATGTTGGATCCCAGGGTTCAGTCTGGTGGGAAACAGTAAAATCTGTCCAGAGGGACCCAATGGGTCCAAGAGGCAAAATGTTCAGCATGTCAAATAAGGCCTAAATACCAAGTTTCAGACATGTTCAACCATCAAGGCAGCGGGGCAATTGTTACTTTAATGTGTGGACTTTAGCGCCCCCCTGTGGGTAAAGTGATACCAAACGATTTGGAGACCTGATCACCAGGGATACACTTGTTGACTTGTTGACACATTTAAAAACACTAGACACAGTCACTGTAAATACATAATGCTACTAATATCGATGCTATAATATAATATACACCTGACATATGTTTTGACAATATGACACCTCACATTGTCTTTAGAGGAGATTCACTTTCCTGACTCCATTCATACTCCTCCACATCCTGTTAACTTGGTGAATGGGAACTCATAACAGGACAGCAGAAAAGCACAACTTATCAAAAGATAAGACATTGCAACATTGCAATGGCTGTGAATGGGGAAGAGTTCTACTTTAATTTAAAGTAAGATGGAGAAATTGAGTGAAGCCGGGTTAAGTTGAGATACATCTGAGTTACATCTGAAGTACAGTAAAGAAGGAACTGAGTATTTGGACCAAAAAGCATTTACTCGATTTCAATGTTAACTTAACAAATGTTAACTTTCATATGAAGAAATTATCTTTTCCTGTCCTCAGTTTGCTATCCCAACAGTGATGGGTTCCAGTGCACATGTGAGGACCAGTATCACTGGCAGAATGACACATGTTTTTTGTATGGGTCATGTGACAACATCACTGGTGACACGTGTGGATGCATCAATGCCCTTCCTCCTGATGGAGAACATTGCCAACTTTCAAGTAAGATCTAAAGAATTGGCTTCCTGTTGAACAGCAAATAAAATAGACTTTTTAAACGCATGTATTTGAATTTCATAATTGGCCA